>JAQGBZ010000477.1:0-43405 GCA_034687125.1 Neelides folsomi
CTATTCATTCCTCCGGCAATTATTTAAGACCCGGCAATTATTTAATACCCCGGCAATTATTTAAGTATTTACTGTATGATAACCCTTCCTCAAAACGCCTCTTCATTTAATGAATTCTCTAAATTGTCTTTGATTGCCATGTCTAAAGAAAAACCTGTCAAACCAAAACTTGTTGTTGATGAAATTGTTGAAAACTCAGGGAAAGACATTAACATCTTATGGCTATCACCGGGGCATTGTGAATTAAAACCTATCGAACTAATTTGGTCTCTAGTCAAAGGGTATATTTCTAAACACAATCAAGGCAAAGGTATTAAAAAAATTAAGCGTCTAGCAGAGAAAGCTATTCGAACCATAACCCAGCTTTATGGAAAAATTGTGTTGAACATGCAATCAAATACGAAAATACCATGTGGGATCGGGACAATCTCATCCACATTGACATTCTTTCATCAGTGAAGCGTATAAGTCCAGTCATAATTAAAATTCAGTGAAGACGAAGAAGAGTTTGAGTATGGAGACGATAGTGAGGAAGAATTTCTTCAAAATCAAAGAAATAATGACAGTGATAAAGAAAATTCTTCTTAAACTTAAATATAAACTTTTAATTAATGATTACTGGTTCATAATTGAGATTATTATTGTTAAAGATGTAGTATTTGATATATAAAGAACGTTTTTTTTACAACCAAGGGTTATTTGAGACATTCATATTACAACTTACTATATCTAGCCCAAACGACACTAGGGAACGCTCCCTAGAGCCTTCCCCATGCATAGGTATATGTTAGGTTCCCGTTTCCTGGAACGTTCCCATTAGTCGACGGGATTGGGAATTCGTCAACCCTAATTATTAGAACCAAAAGCCCGTTTTTACATCGGTCAAGAATAAGTAATCAGTATTCAAATATTTATTCAAAGTTAATGGCTTATCCCGAGTTGGGCTTCTGACTGATTTTTAGCTAAGCAGTTAACCAAATATTTAATGTAAAAAAATGTTAGGTATATACAATTGAAAGTACTACTTTTTTAATGTTGTGAAGTTTTTGCGTTAGAAGGTCTATAATGGAGATGATGATTTCACTTCAGCTTAATAACATTTGCGACAATAAAATTTTGTTACACCTAATCTTCATCGGTATATTTATTTAAAATCTTACAAAACGCACAAAATACATTAATAATTCATAAATTGAAAATTGTTACTAA
Source organism: Neelides folsomi (assembly GCA_034687125.1). Classification (NCBI taxonomy): domain Eukaryota; kingdom Metazoa; phylum Arthropoda; class Collembola; order Neelipleona; family Neelidae; genus Neelides; species Neelides folsomi. The sequence goes on from JAQGBZ010000477.1 coordinate 1,210, forward strand.
AATGAGATAAATTTATCTTAAACTCATTTAATTTTAAATTATCGAAAAAATCCATTGAAGTTGTAAAGTTGAAGGAAAAACGAAACCTTTGTGTAATATCCCTTCTCCCCTAACTTAAATGCCACTGAAATAAAAAAATACAAATAAAAAATATAATATTAAGAGAACTTTTACATCGATACTTTTGAAATTCTTTCAATTGGATCTTACCATTCGAAAATACTTTAACAATCTCATCAAAGATCTTGAAGTGACGACATAGTGAATCAAATTCAATTTGATCGATAAACTTTATCGACTCGTCAATCAAAACCCTTTCGATATTCGTACAGAATATTTCAATGAGGATAAGGAGGCTTGAGAGTAATTTCATGGCTCCTTCTCCTTTAAGCCCAAGAAGGCAACTAAGGAAACAATCAACAATACATTAAACCATCAATTATGATTAATTTAATTAAATGTCATAAACTGATATTGAACCTATATCAAAACTGATAAATGGGATTATGGAAATTTTAGTATTAATTACTTTGAAGTGACGTTTTTTATATGCTTGACTAGACCATCATAAATTTTTTCCAAAGTATCCATCTTATGAAAATTGGAACAAAGTTCGGTCCAAGATGTGTGAATCACAGTAACATTCACATAGCACCGAAGAGATCGAACTAAATGTAGCATTCGATTTCTAAAATGATTCAGTGTCACCATTTGTCGAATATTTAATCCTAAAATTGTAAAATTGAATATTAGAAAAGAGCAATGTGTACAAGCATACAGAATTAATATGTAAGAAAATACAGAATTAATATTATGCCATATACAGGGTGGGCCATAAGTATCTTTCTTTTTTATACGATTGTATATTTAAAAAAGAAAGATACTTATGGCCCACCCTGTATATAACAAATGATATGACTTTACTTTTAGATTTTAGCAGGGAATATATCCTCTTGAGCAATAGTTCAGCCCTTGTTAACTTCATTACAAAAGTAAAAACTTTTTCGTATTGAATCAACATCTCATCTGTAAGGATGATATTGAGGGGCCATTCAATCGAATAAGTAAGTTTCAAATTATTCAAAATGGAATATTCTGAAATAAAATAACAAAACAATTATTTAGATCTGTTCCCTAAATAAACACTGAACAATCCAATAGAATAATGCAAAATTACAACCAATCTTATGTATCTCACCAGAAGTTTCCTTTTGTTTTTTAATTGAATTTGCTACTGATGGAGACGCAACTGAAGATAAATTCGATTGTGATTCACTCGCTGAATGGTTTTCACTTAAGCCAAAACTTTCAGCGGAACTTTTGGACCCCTTATCTTCAGCATCGAGTGAAATTGCTAATGCTAAATGTCTCACAAACTCATTGGTCTCTTCAGACTCGTACACAAACGACAAAGCATCCCCAAGTATCGTGTTCAATCTAGCTCTATTGATGATCAAATCGTCCGAAGATTTTAATTTGTTTTTCTGAACCTAAAAGGATCAACTTTTATTAATTCATAGATCAGAACAATCGCGTTGATTATTATTTAAGTTAAAAATTCATATATCCTTTACTGTTTATAATTAATTTACCTCATTTATCAACATCTCGCATATAAAATGGCCAAACAATCCATTTTGAAGACATAAGAAACTGTTGAGAGCTTCAATGTGATGGAAAAGTTTCTTCTCAACAATAATGTGATGAAGTAGGACAGCGTTGACCATCCGATGGCTTAATTAAATTTAACAATTAAAATATTTAAGAAACCGATAATCAACGCATCATCATTTAAACATAGCTAACATAAATGACAATTAAATAAAAGAATAAAATATCATACTGTGTAAACAAAGGGATAGAGGTAGTTTTAATCATGAAGTGGTTGAGAGAGAAGGAATCCAACATCATTAACTTTAATCTCATTTCTTCATTTGACTTTTTCTTATTGGCTCTGACGGTGGAAACAACGAGAGGTTTCCCCAAATGAGAAGCAAATTCTGTCGAGTATTTAATTGTATCTTTGATTGCTATTTTGTTTGGATTAAACTTTTCTTCAATGGCAGCCTTCTCTCTTTCATGTTCTATTGGAGGAACTTTTTGGCTAGGAATTTTATAAACTTGATTAAAATTGAAAACTTTAGCTTCTTCGAGATGAACTTCAAAGTTTGAAGTTTTTTCTTCTTCTACCTTTGATTCTTCATTGTCTGTGAGCATTGAACCTGAGGTTGGGACAGGTGATTCATCAGTTTCATCAGAATTATTGAAGATTCTATCTTTTTCATTTTGAAAATCGTCAAAATTGGACTTTAATTTCAAATGAAGTTCTTTCTGTTCTGTTGTAACATAAGCCGGGTCAAAATATTTATTAGCGAATTTGTTCGTTTCTGAGATCAACTGCTTGTCTTTACTCAAGTTATAGGCGACTCTTTTTTCTTCTTCCTCCTTGTCAATTTCTTTTGCATGGATTTTTCTCAACTCAGCACTTTCAACTTGACTTTGAAGATTCTGAAATATTTCCCTTTGCATCTCTTTTTTCTTGTTGAAAGCATCAAGTTTGAAGAGACGATGATTATGAATGTGATCCCGACGTGAGAATTCAACTTGGTTAAAATCAATCTGAACTTGTTTGGAAGTAATTTTCAAAACGTCTCTAATGGTTGATTCAATGGCAAGGATGAAATGAGAATTCTCGTTAAAGAAACATGATTCTTTTACGTTCCACTCTTTGGAGTAATTTTCAAAATCGTCAAAGCCCATTGTGAGTTTTAGATTGGCCGTTGAAGAGTTCATTTGAAGTGAAGTGGACAATCCCTAAAATACAAAATTATGTAGAGAATCTGAAAGTTTAAAGCATGTAACAAAAAAGTACAAATAGACCAAGTCTTCTTTCCCAACCTGATAATCAATTCTGTTTAGCAAATTCATTGCTTTTCCAGTTTCCAAAATCTTATCTTTGATCTCCATCAAAAAGAAAGGAACACATGTTTTTTGAACATATTGTTTGGTCCAAAATCGTCGGTCGTTATAATCGTAACTCCTTGCTCTTTCAATATGAAATTCAGATGGATCTCCCAATTCTCCTCTGAAGATCCAATTAGAAACGTATCTAATAAAAAATTACAATTTACATCATAAAAAGTAAAGTCGAATGACATAATTCATTTAATAAGTTTAAATAAATAGGATAATTAAGTTTAATTAGCTTTACATTTGGAGAACAATTAGCTCTCTATGCTACTTTCCGATTACCTAAGATAGCTTGTTGAGCAAGATAAGAATAAATTTTTGATGAGATCAGTAGCGAGAGGGGATTCAACTTCAAAAAGCATTGTGTTTAGAGAAGATAACAAAACGACGGCACTTTCATTTGCATAATTTTCCAGGATTTTATTCAAAATTTCGAGTTGGTAGGAGTATGGCTGTGGATAAAAAAATACATAAGATTAAAACATTAAAACAATTAAAATTAAAGGCTAATCTGAAAATTACGTATAATAGAAATGTAAAAAACACTTACTCTAATAAAGAGTATAATTTGAGACAAGGTAAGAAATGAAGGTCCCTTGAGCAGAAGGACAATTCTAAAGGCTTTGATAAAATTAAAAATGAAACGTAAAAATGCTTTGAAAACTGAATTATTCAATCCTTCAGTGTTACAATCTGGACTCGGCGATTGGAACGTATTCATGTGCAAAATCCTCACAAGGGTTCCAGTTCTAATGAGCGGTTTGCAGAAATTGGCCAAAGCAGTTGGAGTAATGCCATGAAGGAGAACCACAGGGCTTTTGGCAAATGTCTGTAAATCATCTTTATATTGAAACGATCGCGATTCCCTTCCTCCCAGGAGATTGAGAAGATGTTGGATGAAACATTTGGTGTCGACGTAATAGGGTTTCTCAATTAAAGTCTTCAGTTCTTCAACACATTGAGATTCAGGAGGATCTCCATTGGAAGTCACCTTTTTGATCCGCCATATAAAATCCATACACTTCAAGGCATTTAAAGTGTCGTTGGATAAATATGGGACATTCACATTCTTGTTAATTTGGCTCGATGAACTTGATCTTTGTTTGAAGCGATGAGGCATGGGTTCAGTGAGATTGTCCCAAGTCTGGTTCACCTCTTGAACCAATGGTTCTTTCCAAATTGTCTCTAAAGACATTGACTCTTCATATTTGACATTGTTTGATGAATATGGAATTCCTTCAGAGGCTGGAGAAGTGTAACCTTCGTCGTCCATATTTGTTTTTTCCAATTTCTTCAATGATAAACAAAAACAATTCATTTATTTATTTTTAAAAATAAATCGTGACTGACATAATGGAAATAGTTACCTTTAGTCTTTGAATTTTAGTATTTGTCCATTTTAATTGTAATTCTCATTTATCACCCCTATTAAATAATTGAAACAGTTGAGTTTAACAATTTCTGTCTTCAGTGTCTTCTCGTCGTTCTTGTATTCAACTTGGCCTTATTGGGCAATTTCAAGTTTGGAAAACTTCAAAGATAGACTTTTGTCTTCTTTATCTGACACAACTCACAATACAAAACACAAGTTATACAAAGAGACAACAAAAGTGACAATTTTCTTATCTGCTGTCTGCTCTGTTTTGTTTTTGTCGTCTGTCAGAATTTCTGTCTTTTCCTTTTCTTTTCTGTTATCTTCCTTTCCCGCTTGGTTGAATGAATTTAAACTATTTCAAGATATGCGCCAGTAGAGAGCCATGTTTTACTTTCCCATGCTTTCCTTCACCACGAGGCAAAGAAGCATTCCGCATTCGGCATTTGGAGTGAGGAATAACCAGAGTGTATAATTTTTATCCTACTCTTTTAATTGGGTTTAAGTTAATTAAAGATAATTTATACACAATTTTTTAATAGTCCTTATAAGTAGAATAGTCCCTTGATCATGCAAAGTGATTATTCAGCAAAAAGGGGGTTTGATTACCCATTTAAAGAATCAATCAACATGTTTAGACCCAAGCCATTTAGCCGACATTTTGATTCAATACTCTCCTAATAAGTTTTTAAATGATTTTAAAATGAAATTCAAGACTTCTCGCAGTGGCCCGTTATGGTATGTTTAATTAAAGTATACCTAACTAACGTACCTATTTTGTTATGTACTTTAAATAATTATTTAAATATGATGATTTTTATATTTCTGACACCTCTTAAATGAACTGTCTTGATTCAAACCTATTACGATTAACTGAAATTGATTAATATATACATACAGCTTTAATTTCGTATACATAAATGGAGAAAACTAATAATCACCTTGATTTTTAGATCGCTGATTGATGCGATGCTTTCAAAATGGCCACATTGTAATAAAGACGAATTGAAAGACTAATAATCTCAGAGGAACTATTCTTCAAGGTAAAAAATATCCCAAAAGTTCAAAACTACTTGACTTACTTATTATTAATGATGCGATTATATCTGACACCTCTAATGAGCTGTGCTAAACTTTATGATTCGAATTTTACTCTCACTGAAATATAAGTTTTACTATATACTTAAACAAAGTATTGTTTTTATATGCCTATTAATATTAATAATTAAATATGTTTCGTTTGTTGATAGTTGGACCTTTGGACTAACGAAGAAAAAAGGAGAAACTTTCAGACATGAGATAAATGGTAACTTTCCAAGTCTTCAAAATATTACATTTCGAGCAATTTTTCTTTTTACCTTTTACCTTTTGATGATGCTAATAATTCTGACACCTCTAATGAGCTGTGCTAACTTTATGATTCGAATTAATATGACTGAAAATATTTTTGCTAAATATATATACAATTACTTTCACGTTCATTATTGGTTTTTATTCTGAGTGAGTTCAAAATTTTAATTTATAACGATTGTTTTGTTTCAGGATATTCGAGAATTTGTATTAACCCTTGAAGGAGCTTAGTTTCATAAGAGTGCGTGAATATTTGGTAAGATATAGTTAATATGAAAATCTACTACCATTACACCACTAATGCCATTATTAGTGGGTTATTGATAAGTGATTAAGTCTCAATTATCAAAATTTAATGATGCGATTATATCTGACACCTCTAATGAGCTGTGCTAAACTTTATGATTCGAATTTTACTCTCACTGAAATATTCACCCTTTCCTTAATTTACACTTTCGTTCAATTGGTTATGAATAAATAATTTAATGAAATTATTTGGTAATTTTAGATCTCAAGTAAATACAAGGAGTTTAATTCTTGGATCTCGCCATCTCATAAGTATCTCAACTTTTGTATCTAGAAGGTATTTACTAACAAAATATAATTAAATATTTTAAATAGAAATGATGTTATATAATTCTGACACCTCTAATGAGAAATACATGATTCAAGTTTGCTTTGCAATATTTGCTGATCTTTAACCTATAAAAATATAACTTTATTATGCAATTTCAAGTTTTTAGAATTATTTTTATGTAATTTTTTAAAGGTCCTGAATGCTACATGGAAGCTTAATCGTCCAATTTTTACTCTGAAAGGAACCTCATCTCATCTCTCTAATCTTGACCATTAATCTTCCAATTCAAATGCATAACCATCCTATTTGTGGGTGTGTTTGCGTCACTACAAGTGAAAAGGGAAAGAAAAGGTTGGTTTTTCATTTTATGCAAAGCTGTTAAAATTTGATAATAAATTAAAGCATGTTGTAGTACCGATTAAGTTTTTTCGTTTATTTGCATCTTCATTAACTTAAACTTAACCTACTAACGTTTGAAACCTTAATCGCACATCTCACACACATGTACATATTCTTACAATTTAATCAAACTTTAATTTATGTGAAAAGTTTGACCTGCTTATCGTTAAAGCTAAATGTGCAATTGGCAGATTCATCCAATATTTAATTACTTCCATAATATTTATGGCTCACCTAAGCATCTTTAAGATTTCATATACTCGCTATACGTACTCAAAAAAACTATCCCGAGAAAAAAATGTATGAAAAGTAATACTACAGTAATTTAAAACCAAGTTTAAGATTGATGTATGTCAAAAACACTGGGCTACGTTTCTTAAAATTCGAGATAATTTCCTAAAATTTATTTTTCTATATGAAATATTTTCGTGAGTTGAGTTGAGTTCGTGAGTTGAGGTTCAGTTAAGTTTAAATTATAAATAAAGACATTCAATGTCACATTATTAACTTTAATATATACAGGAGGACTTTGACAATTTAGGAATTTAATTTTGTACGATTGAATCATTTATTCGTTTAAATGGGGTGCGGAAAGGGATAATTTTCATCTGTTGAAGCCTCATTTCCTCCATATCGATCTGTGTGTAGTGAATTTGGTGAAGGGAGTGAATGGAAGGACAAATGGGCCCTTCTGGTGGCCCCCTTCAATTCCTCCCTACTGGAATGTGGGCCAACGGATGTGCCGAAAAGCATTCCGGGCTTTTTGGGGAATCTGCCCTTTTTCACCAGGAGAAAGTGCATCTGCGCTTTCTCCTTAACCTACAAAAGCGGCCTTCCGGGAGACTCGTTCTCAGTCTCGATCTCGTCTCCGTACGTCCCTTTGCCTACGCCTTCATCTCACTCATCGCTAGCAGGGTACTTCACTAAATCACTCATTTATCATCTCCCTCCTTTTCTCACCTCATTTAATTGATCTTGGGAGGGAATGTTGTATAAATAATTCAGTATGTTAGCTATGCATCATTCTGCATTCTCAACCATATCGCCTTATAAATAGATTAGAGAAGTTTGTTATTTTATATCATATTACATACGGTTTAAGTTTACCTATATTGGGAAATTGATCTGTAGTATGTTTTTATATCAAATATTTATTTACTGTATTAATATTTTTTTATGTGTTTGAACGCAAAGAGGGAAATGAAACTTTAATTAAAGTGATTAAACTTGAAAACTGTAAAAAATGCATGAAAAAACTTTTTATTGTCTTTTGAACTTTTTTATTCTCAGAATCAGTGGAAGTATTATTAACAGAACTACATATTTATTAAATGTTAGGATGATAGTGATATAAGATATATTATTGTAAAAGATAGTTTTAAACGCAAATTATAATATTTTTGGCCTAAATTTTAATTGATGGAACTTTTACAGAACGATGGAGCTGTTGAGTCCAGAAGACGGAGAAACTGATGAGTAAGTTTTATGCAAAAAGTTTAGCATAATTTCATTTCGCCGAAATGATTTTGGTGTTCGATTTTAATGGAATTGGCTTCTCCAATTTCCCTTCCAGCGTGAGTACATAGAAAGCAACTTTCACGTATTAATGTTCTTCGCGTTGCTTTTCAACTTTGCTTGAATTGAGGTCAGGCCAAAATTGAATTCTCAATTCTCATCAGTCTTCCCATTGAATTTTTATTTGAATTCGTTGGATGTACCTCTTGTTGATTCAAACCCTGACTCATTCTATTTTATATAATTACAATTATTAGTCAAATAACACAATGGGAAACTTCATTTGATTATTAATATCCGAAGAACTATCAACTTTATTGAGGTCATCTTTTATCCTTTCTTCTACTTTGGATAACAATGCCAATTTGACACTTTTGAGATATTTAATAAAAATGGGATCAACTGTGTATGTATTGTTGTAGTTGATTCCCATATAAGTATGTTTAATATGGGAATTCGAATTGGAATACAAATAATATTTTGTTATGTATAAAAACATTTGTCCTGGGTTTAAGAAAACACACTTGTTACGATCTTTGCCTATCGAGCCTTACTTCACCCAATTCACTATATAAATAAAGCTATTTTATTAAGTATTGTTCTAAAAGTTTCAACATACTTATTATATACAGGATATACCATTAAATATTTAAGATCTACATATAAGATTAAGAAAATTGTTTTAGCTATACGACAATTCAGACTTCTACATATTATGGGAATTAGTGTCGACTTTAAGCATTTAACTTCGCAATATTTTGAGTTAAAAAATAACGTGACATTTGGAAGTCACTTCTGTGTTTTGCATATTCGATGTCATAATATGTTTCTCAGAGTTGGAAGCTCTAAGAACTCTTATCGGATTAGTTAGAAGAGCCGCACTTCTCTAATTACAAGATAATCAGCTTAGTTAGTTTCATTCAATTTTTAATAGCGGTTTCGAGGTCAGGAAATGAGATAACGGAGAAAAACGTCAAAAGACTTCTGCCACGTCTTTTATTCATATACAGATACATAAGCACATAACATAATATATGCAAATAGGCTCGTGCTGATAAAATCTATTATTTAATTATAATTCTCCAGCAAAAACTCAAATGGTTATTATGTTCTATCAATATTATTCATGGTAGTAATTGTAAATTGTAATACATATATCCTTCATACATACTTCTCTATATAAAATAACCACTACTATACATAAATACTAAATAACCAATACATAAATACTAATACAGTACAGTGTCCTTTTATAAATATAATAAAAACTTAAAACAACAGCAGCTCCCTTTTAAATTAAAGAAATAATTTAAAAAGGTCGTTAAAGCTTTCTGTGAATGTCATTTTTACGACGGCTTATTTCTTATTTGCAAAAACTTTACAAATTGTAAATCATGAAATATTTTCCTATTAGAATGTTTATACTTACCCAAGTATAAAAAATTACATGAGTTGGTGATTGGTGAAGTTGTTTATTATAGTTAAGCATATAGGAAGGCCAATAAAACAGTATTAAAGACAATTCCAGGGACCTGCCGAGTCACAGGGGAAATTCCCTGTCCAGACTCATTCAATCCGTTTGCTCCCACGTCAGGAACTGAAGTTGTAGGGAGGCATTATTATTTATATACGGACTTCAAAGATCCAGTCACTTGAGATTTGATAAACGTTGTGAGTAGGCGGGGAAAGTTGGTTGGATCTTCTTACACAGCCTTTGTGATCCCAAATTTGATTTCTCTCCTGATTTAATTTCGTGTGAGGAGAAACGATCTCTTCACGCAATGGAATTTTACGAGGAAGATGAAAGGAACCCAAGTCCACTTAAATCAAATACCTCCTCGTCCTCCTCAGAAATTGACATGGAATTGGGAATTCATAGACAGAGAAATTCTGAGACGGAAACGGATAGCACGGAAGACTTTACATCTGAAAATAGGGATATTATTGAGGAGGAAAAAAATGAAAGTTTTTTTGATACACCGACTAGGTTTGTTTTATTTCACCTATTATACTTATTTTTATGACCTATTATATACCAAAAGCTAAATGAATTACAATTGGATACAATACAATACAAATACAAACAATGCCATTTCAATTACACACTATCTACTATCTATTAACAATAAATCAAGAATATAACTAACAAAATAATGAAGAGTATTAAGTATTAATTTAAATTTAAATTGAATAAATGTTAGATATTAGAAATAATTTGTTTTTAAATAATAATCGATCAAAGTCATTTCAGGATTTTTAAGGAGTTAACTAGAAGAAAAAAAGCAAGCTAATAAAATTGTAAGATTCGGGATTTCCCAATGTTCCACTCACACTAATAACAATTTATTTAAAGACCTATATTTATCTATTATAGTATTTAATTTCCTCTCGCGAATTTACACATGTCAGTTTACACTTAAATCTTGTTATAACTTAAAACACCCTGGGGAGACTTTTCGCTATACCTTCTTATGTAACGCCGCGGTCGGTCCAACAAAATCTGTGAAAATCCCTCACTATCTCTTATTTAATGCCCACAGGTATCATGACGGAACTGTTCGGCTGCGAAACCCGCATATCGAGTTAATGGACCAGGACATTCTCTATCACTTGGCTCTTGGAAGCGAATCTCATGACTTGGTCGAAATGTTCCAAGATACAAAGGTTAACTTACTACCAAAATATTAGTTTTATACAAAATTATATATTATACTGATAAATCCTAAAATCCATAATATTGTCGGTATTAAATATTACGGCATTAGAACCAGATTAAAGTATTAAAATTGTAACCATAAATTGATTATCTTTTCAGTTTGTTTGCATTGGCGGAACTCCGCAACGAATGCAAGAATTTGCCTATTTCATCAAAGAGTAATTTTCTGAAATTTGATACATTTTAAACAGTTCAAAGTCAAGCGTGGGATTAAAATTAACGATCGTTTGCTTAAATGATTTGGGAATATATTACTTTATATTTATGAAGACGCTACGGTCATTATTTTCACTCTTGATCTTGGCTTTTGAAATCATATAATATAGTGTAGTAGTGCCTGTGCCTAAGTATGAAACTTCTCAACTGCTATATATTTTAATTATCAAAGACTTAATTTTGTTATTTAAATAGGGAAATTGGACACAGGATCCCTACCGGGACGCAGCTTCATGACATCAGCCAATTCTCCTACCGTTATGCCATGTACAAAATTGGGCCAGTGCTTTCCATTAGTGTAAGTTTATAAAAGATTTTAACAAATGAAAGTTTCTCATGTGAAATTGTATTTTGCTACTCTTTAAATATTTTCCGGTTTCAAATGCTTTGGCTTGAATTGTTTATGGTGTATACCTTACTAACATTAAGTAAGTACGGTTAGATAGATAGTAGGGATGGATCTTTCTCTTTTTTCCTACATTTATAAAATATTTATATCGCAGGCTGGAATTTTAATTTTGTAGGTCCAAATGTAGTGAAAAAAGGTTTGAACCATGTTTTATAAATACTGTATAAAAGGAGTTTTTGGTTCTTTGTTAAAGTTTAATAGATAGAGGAGCTTCTTTTCAGCTAAAACTTTTATTCTCTAAGGAATGGGGGTTTACTTTTGGTTCGTTGGGTCGAAATAAATAAAAGTAGACCTCGGGTTCCTGAGTAAGTAATTGAAATGTATATATTTATTAGTGAAAGAAAGATATTTGCTCTTTTTTCATTCTTAATATATATAAATGTATTGCGTATATTTTATACTTATACATACTATGTATATGTATTCCAGATTGAATAAAAACATATGAGAATCTACTATACTATAGGATAGATGTACTAATATTTGTGATATACCCAATATACTTTTAAGGACTATCTTCTAGTTTATCGTTAATGTTTTTGTAAAGTTAATGATTGGACCATTTGAACTATTGGTGATTTAAGAGAATTGCATATATGAAGATGTTTTTATTATTTCAGCACGGGATGGGAATGCCTTCTGCTGCTATACTTCTTCATGAAGTGATTAAACTAATGTATCATGCCAAAGTGATCGATCCGATCTTTTTCCGGATTGGAACTTGCGGGGGTGTTGGAGTTGACGGTGGAAATGTTATCATAACAGAAGAAGCTCTCAACAGCGATTTGAAACCATACCATGAACTCGTGAGCCCCACTTTTACATATTACATTTTAGCATTTATTTTGCAACTGATCCTAATCTTATTTAATCTTTCATATTCTTCCTATTTCTCAATATGAAATACAACCCAAGCTGCATCAATAACAATTTCAAAGCTACTTATGCTAATTGTTTCTGTCATTAACAAATATTTGCAGTTTATTATTCATACATTCATTGATGCTTTAGCTTTAAATCCTCTCACGTACAACATGTGCATTTTTTTTATAATTTTCTCATTTAATAAAAAGAACCTAATGTCTTATAAGATGATTTTTTTAAAAATATTTTAACAAATGGGATTTTCATGAAGCTTTCAATCGATAACAATTATTTGTGTTTGGACAGACGGTACTTGGAAAAAAGATACGCCGTGCTTCGAAATTGGATAAAAGGCTTTGTGACGAACTTCTTTCCCTAGCCAGAGAACGTGACGATCCATATGATACGTGTTCAGGAAAAACGATGTGTACGGATGATTTTTACGAAGGTGGAGAAAATATTCAAATCGAATCATTCCTTAAAAATTTCTCCCCAGACTTTGTCTTTGTCTTAACATAGTATATTCCAAGCATTTGCTAATCACAATTATTCTATAAAATTAAATGATGATTTTAAAGGGCAAGGACGACTCGACGGAGCCTTTTGTGATTACTCTGAGAAAGAAAAAATGTCTTATATCCATCATTTAAATCTACATGGAGTAACGAACATTGAAATGGAATCATTGGCATTCGCTGCGCTCACTCATCATGCAGGGATTCGGGCAGCCGTCGTCTGCGTCTCGCTTCTCGACAGACTCAAGGGAGATCAAGTGAGACCAGAAATTCAATGAGATTTTCAATAAATATGGGATGATTTCAAAAAATGTAATATCTCGTCTTCAAAGGTCTTGGCTGGGAAGGATGTGATGAACGAATGGCAACTTCGGCCTCAAAAACTCGTTGCTCGTTACATCAAGAAGCATTTGGGACTTTTGAGTCCGAGTCGGAATAAAAGCCCAATGCTCTCAACAATGGCCTGTGCTTGTCCTCACTCTTCTTCTGTGCGGGTCAAAAGTCCTAGGCGTATGAATATGGTAATAAAAGGATTTAAATCAACATTGCATGAAAATGATTTTAGTGGTTTTGTACTTCAATAACTTAATGTAAATAGGCATTAAAAATCATTTATTTTGTAATAAAAAGAAATTTTAATCCGACTTAATTTAATTTTTCGCTTTTGTGATTTTTAGGTTCAGCAGGAGTCAGAGAGTTATGACTAAAGTCTAAAAATGTTTCAACAAGAGATCCAGAATTATGAAAATGAAAACAAATTCCTAAAATCCATCTTTACCTAACTATTTGTGGATAAGCCTAATGGGAAAATACCCTAAATTGACATACTACAATCGATACTTGATTCTGGAGCTATTGATGAATTTAGTGCACCATAGAGTATATCTAATTGTTTACATATATAACCTATTTAAAACTATCTCCGTTCAAGCAATCTTCTAGCAATTAACAATTATAAAATATAGACATATTTATACATAATCACATCCAATCCAATCACTTTCAAAAATCAAATATGCACACTATATTTTAGAATAAAACGATCTCTTTTGAATAAAATGATTGATGATAGATGCGGAATTTTGCTTGAACGGAAAATAGTTTCGTTAATGGAACAGTCAAACACGTGAAATTGGATGCCGTGTAGTTTAATAATTAGATTACATAGTTCCTAATTAGCTAATAAAAATATTCGTAGGTATATTGCTATTATAATTAGCTAATTATTAGTATTATAAAATTATTTAGTTTTAAATTCATTGTTATAAACTATAATTATAAATATAATTAAATTGTATGATTTAATTATAACATGTACCTAATATAAATTTAAATTAAAGTTATATTTTAGTGGAAATTGTTAAATGCAATTACCTATATGATTATAATAGGAGTTATGTAAATGTTAGTATACATGAATGCATAGAAATGTTTAAAAGGACGTGTGATTAATGATTGTAATTATGTAATGTTTAAGATGCGTGTTGGTTGTGCCTACTTTGCGAATTCATATCGTACCTTTGTGCATTAAGAAATAATTAGTTGATAATTTCAATTGTGAACAACACTTTGTTATTTAAGTTACATTTCCTTATATGTATAAGACTTGTTGTAAGTGTGAAATTAGAATTTGTCCACTTGATTAAAATATATTTTTCATAATGAATTAAGCGTCAGTATCATAAGGAGTATTTTATAATTTGGTCTCAAATACTGATGCCTTTGCCAAAATCGTCATAATGATGAAACTGAAGATCAAAATCAAATTATTTCAATTAAAGCTATGTAGAATATACAGGGTGGGCCATAAGTATCTTTCTTTTTTAAATAAACAATCGTATAAAAAAGAAAGATACTTATGGCCCATCCTGTACATACTTGTGTACATACCCAAGAAAGTTTATTCCATTAGTCTTTTTCCTTATACATACCTAGTTTATTTCTACTACAATTTAAGTTTAGTAACTACTACGTCTACAACGCCTAAACTTAACACTTTAATGAAAGTAATATTTACAATTATTTATATTACCAATTTTTAGAATGATGTTTAACCCATAAAATGTATAATTCTTAATTGATTGCAGTTTATTCTATAACAAATAATATATTATAAGTACCTAATTGATTCGACCAATTCTTTTTAAGCATGTTTGATGTAAACTTTCTTCATCATTAACTTTATTACTTAGAGAATTATAGTAGAACAATAAAGAGAATGTGTATTAACTAACGATCTATCATCTTTATCCTCTTTGTGAACAAGTGCAAATATTACATACAATCAATGTACTTATTGCAAATTAAATGCAACATTGACCCATTGACTTGTTCAGCAGTTATCACAATTCTGACTTTTTCCATAAATATTCATCAATGACTTGCATCAAAGTATATTGTATTTACAATATAATTGTATATTGTATCTATCTATTGTATATATTGTATATTGTATCTACAATATAATTATACTTATGTAAGTAGTATATTAGATAATGAATAAGCTAAATCGAGTTTAAGCTATTAATTTAATAATTATAATTATTAGTTTATTGAGAAGTGCATGCTTTTGTGGAATGATGGAATGTGTCGTTGATGCTAATATTGAAAATTTAGCCGTGCACTATTTAGTATCCACTATTCTCCAGCATGGTCTTGTTTTCTTTCCAATATGCAACAATCACTCGTCTCTAAAATTTTATAAAATCAAATAAATTGTTTAATATTTTTTTACAACAACATTCGATAACAGTTAGTTTTGAGCAGTTATATTTTAAATATTTAGGTTACATAGATAGTATAGTAATTCAGTAATAGATATTTTTAAAAGTTAGTACAAATACCTTGTATTGAGCATAGACTACACAGAATCCATAAGTCCATAACCCAGCATAGATTGAGACGCAAATGATGGGGACCAAATCCCAAGTGACTGTCAACTCTCTGAATTGGTAGAAAATGAAGATGCAAACGAACATTGTTAAGTCAATTAAGAACATGGTCGTGACAAGAACGAAGGTGTAGAACAGCCAAGGAATGTACCAATATGGGCTTGCCTTGAAATTTAATAAATTAAATATCATTTTTATGAAATAATTAAATTACTTTATGCTGTATTTAATACTATTTTTGTCTGAAAGTCTTTACATCTTTGATCAGGAGCGCATAGATGATGAAAAGTCCAACAAACATGTATCCCCCTTCGGCTGCCATCATTGCAACGAAAAATGGCCTCCACACTTCAAATTTTGATAAAATTATGAATTTAACCATTCAAAATAATTTATACTTTTTTAATTTAAATAATAACTAAAATATTTATTTTAGTTGATGGGAAGATCTTTTGCTTACAAACAACAAGTCTTGCAATCAACTCTTTATTGTCGTCGCTTTTGTATGGATCAAAATCCTCTTCAAACTTTTCTTTCCACCAATGTTCCGTCCTTTCTGGGTGCACAAAGTAAAGCAAAGCCAGAACAAGAGTGAAGAGAAATGAAGTCATCTATAAATTTTTAATATTTTACCTTAATATTAAAACATTTTGATTTCATTATTCTTGATAGAGAATAAAGACTGACTTGAGTTATTGACAATACAATGATCGTTCCTTCTTTGAGCGTGCAAACCCCGCAAAATTGCTGAGGTAGTTTTAGATCTTTGATCCATTGCCTCTGTAATTTTAATTAATAATTTGTTAAGTAAACCCGATTTAATTTATTTTGGCTTTAAATTAAAGGACTAACGAGTATACTATACTATAGAGTAAGTTCTTAATAATTTGTTAATCGTATTATTATTGTTAGATTATTTTTTGAAAATAATAGATAGAACTACTACTAATTCATATTTTTGATATTTTATGTAGAGACATATTAAGTATTTATGATTGTTTTACAAGGCTGAATTTTTTTCTTTGCTTCTCGACTTTTTCTTCATCGGTTTCCATTATTATTGACTGCCGAACTCGTTGTTTGATTTCGAACGATTTGTTTTGATTTTTAAATTCCTCCAGGATTAATGAATATGTTAGGACTATTTAAATAATAATTTATTATTTCTGCTTTGAAGACTGAAATTATAAGATTGTTTATTACTTATGGTTAGTTAGCTGTTAATATACTATATATTAGAATAATTACAAAAGCCTTAAAAATCTGAAAGACCTTTTGTCCTTACATGATCGAATTTAATTTGAATAATTAAATATCTACGTGAAAAAGACAAACTTTTTATTTACAACGCTTTTTATTTATTTTAATTCAACTTTTATTTAATTTAGTTTAGCAATGCTAACACAATCCCATTACAAAATTTGTATGTCTTATTATCAGGGCCCGGATTTTTATTTTCTAAAAACTTAAAAATATTTATTTATCCATTTTCTAAAAAACGCCGAAATATTTACTTAAATATAAATAAATATAAAATAATATTTTTTAATATCATTTATTTCCCTTAAAATGACAATTTAAAGTTTAGTTTGCATTGCAAAATGTGACACAAGTAACATTTCATGATCATTAAATGTGAAACTCACTCTGTTATCTCTTAAAATGGCTTTAAACATACTGATACTTCGTTCAGCTTCAACAGATGTAATTGGGGCAAATTTGAATGCGAGTATCCTTGCTCGTTCCATCGGTGTTTCACTTGTAATTCCTGTTCCACTGTGAATGGCGGCAATATTTTTCAATGTCGAGAGCAGAATTTTTTGAAATCACCATATTAAACTTCTCAGAAACTACTTTTCCAATTTGGCCATCAATTGAGTTTAAATTCTTTTCAACATTTGATAATATAGCCAAACTATCAATCAAACTCATATTAAGTGTTTCTAACATAGTAATGGACTCGATTGGATTAGACCTAATGAGGTCTAAACAACTTTGGATTGACTTTGATTCTTCAGAATTTAAAGCTTGTAGGACTTCAATAGTTTTTAGATGTTTTTTAAAGCGTCTCAACATTTATATTTCCCACTTTGTTTGCTTTGTTTCATTGATTAGGCTCATATTAATGCTAGGAGCTAATCTAAATTTTACAATATTCTTGCATTTACAGTACATTCAATATGTAAACATCATGTTTAAATGCACCTTTAGAACATTAAAATGGCTAAATATTTATATAAAAATATAATATTTACGTAAATATTAAAATCAAAAATGTTTACTAAAAACCCAAAATATTTTTTTATTTTAAAATATTTTGTCTCTATAAACTTCCATATATATGAAGGCATGTATCCAAAATTTTGGCTTTCTAATATGTACGGTTAAAATATTTACTTAAATAGAAATCCGGGCCCTACTTATTATAAGTTATTAAATAAACTTATACATAATATTTGAGTAGTGTACCTACTCATTGTCAGTATATGTTAACTAGAGTATATATAAAATTTTCATTTACTTTATTTTAATTAAAGCTTGAATTTTTAATTGTTTAAACTGTTATAATTATCAAATTCGCTATTTACATATTTGTTATATACTAGTAATACTGGGTAATTAATCGATATTTTAATTAAACTTTTCATTTACCCATATATTCTGCATATTCATAAGTAGAAGTTTCATGACACGTAAACAGAACGTCGGGTTTGTTTGCTTGTATCTAACATTAAGTATTTAAGTATTAATGATAATTGATAAGCATTATGTAAATCAATATTATAGGTGCTGTTATGTAGCACATCTGCAAGATTTCTATATTATTACTTGATGCAGAAGCCCAATTTTACTTTATATACAAATCACTTGTTCTTGTGTAATTTAGTTAGATCTTATTTATTTTAATTAATTGCTTTTATGTAACTTTATTGTTCATTTCAAAACAAATTCAATATTTATTCATTAAATATGTACCTAGGTAATAAATAAACTTATCATTATCATAGAAGTTCATCATACATATTTGTGAGTCATCAGTCATCATAATACATGTAGTCTATATATGGGTCATATATTCGTATGGTAAATATACTATACCATATAAATGTAATACATTATACAAACACAATGTATCTACAATATTTTACTTTGAACTTTATATGGTAGCCCGCATACAAATTAAATCAATATTTGAAACTTTCGGTCTGTTTTTTAAGAGTTGTTTGCTCCAATTTTGCTCCGGGTAAACAAGAAGGTCTTTTGCAAGCCGTTGATTGACAATGTCCATGTATTATTTAAGGAGGATGAGAGAGGTCGAAAAATGAGGGTGAAGTGAATTTGGCCATTTAACCTCCAAATCCATTCTTACATGGGGCCATCAAACAAATTATGTTTATCTCTTTAAGGTCTGATCACCTACACAGGCCCAAATTGCTCTCCTCTCATCTCAAATCGTTCTGCATATTAACTTCCACTGTCACTTTTAGTTTCATTATGCAACCTCACCCATTTGGTCAAACAGCTCGAAAGATGCAGAGGGACTTTTAATGGGGAAAAGTCATATTGCAATCTTACGTGATTCTTTTTCCACGTGACTCATTCATTGTCCATTGATGGAATGTATATTAATTTTATTCGATCTCAATGGCTCTTGGCATTATTTATATGCTAATCCTTTTAAAACGCCAACTCACTTCTCACATTACTTTTAATGTTTAATATGCCAAGTTAAAATGCCATCTTTATATTGAAATGGAATAAAGTTAATTAACAGAACCAATTAGCTAAAGAGTAATGTACAGTTCCTTTTGTTCCACTTGTCTAATTAGTAAATTGACTTGGATTACTTGGCTTGTTTTTAATGGAAAATAATGAAAAGATTTTCACTTTTGAATGTTTATTATTTTAATAGTCAAAGTTTTAAAGTTAATTTTACAATGTTTCATAATGTCCTTACGCAGATTGCGTTTATGTAATACTCATGGCTTTCTTCTTTTATTCAAATTAGCATGCTAATTTCATTTACCCAATTATCAAACTTTGTAATTAATCAGTCAGCTTGAAAACTGAAATTCGCATTTTCTCGTATGCAATTGTTCACTAGCTTATGAATAGGCTTGACATCATTAACCTAACGAGTTGACAATTTTATTTCCTTATAATAAAGCACACGTAACCCTTAAATGTATATATGTATACGTGTTTACTAGTTAGCATTTTTAGTAGTAATTAAAATCACGAAATAATATTTAATAAGCATCAGTAGGAATGAGTAGTTTGATAATAATAAAATAAATGAAAGGGATTTGCATTGGGATCGTGATCATTCAATTATAATTAATTAATTAATTAATATAAAAATGAAAAAGGAGTCTTTTGAAGTTGGAGAAAACGAACGTCATTTTGCTAACATTGCGAGTATTCAATTTCCTAAATATCTAACATTCTTTATCATTCTTACTACAAAATAACATTCTGATTAAGCTTTCTTAAAGAAAGTAATTTCTGAAGTGTGGCGAGATGGAGCAAATAAAGTCGAACATCTCCCATACGTTCCAGGTGAGTTTATGGGTCGTTGGTGGATCCAAGGATTTGGGAGATTTTGAATCATTGTCGGGGATCTGAACAACGGCGGGGCATCTCCTCTAAAACACCATGATTCGGGTCGAGGGCGAGTTCGAGTGTCGACGGGTATTGAATAGCCGGTTGCAATGGAAGATCTCGAACGTGACGTTCCTCCACCTTGCCTCCACGGATTGTTCATAAAGTCATTGAGTGTCATTGTGGATCTTTCTTTGCGTCGGACGACTTGGTCGAATTGTTTGAGCGCCTCCTCGTCCACATAATCCTCGTCGTCTTCTTCATCAAGAAGGGGAGAATATTGACTTCTTGATTTGGATTGACTATTTTTTCGATTGCTTTTCTCCTTCCCTGGGCTTGCATTTCCGCTGCTATTGTCTCCGAAGGTAGAGTTGGACTTGGACGAAGCCGTGGTCGAGGGCGATCCTTGACTCTTTTTCGAAATAAGGGATCCATTTTTGGTTCGCACAGAGCTTGGATTATGGATTTCTCGCAAAGCTCTCCTGCGTTCTTTGCTCGTGTAGATGCACTCCTAATAAATTATTTTAAAAATTAAAAATTTTATTTTATAAGGTTAAATAATTTAGAAGAAAGGGACAAAAATGTTTTATCAGAACAATTTCTTCACCAGTCTATATCAAACTTATATACAATATATCTTAGGTTTGTTTCAAATTAAGTACACATATTATATTCAACTAATTAATAATTTTAGACTAATGCATTACTTTAAGTATTTAAGTATTTTGGATGTCTTAACTTCTTTAAGTGTGCTTTACCTGTAGGAGAGTGTACCATTGGTGGAGTGACTCATAATTATCACTAAGAACACGAAGAAGGATCCTTGACTCTTGGGGTAGGACGAGTGCAATCATCGGCCCACTCCGCCGGTTCTCCCATTCCACATCCTCAATCTCAGCAAGTCGTAACTGCAATTACCACACCCATCATTTAACTCATTCCCGACCAAATCTTAGGTTTACCAGGATTACCTTAAAGATGAAGCTTCCCATGTCCGAGAGACGAACGCCTGAGCGATGGACACTCGTCGTCCTCCGGAAACAGTGAAGATAGTCGCGTGTGAGAATGAAGAACCGCTCCTTCCACCGAGACCACAACCGCTCTCGTTGTTGGAGTAAAACGCCCTTCTTGACCGCTGGCGGGTCACCCCAAATGTTGCACTCGCTCTCTTTCTCCTCCCCCCATACTGACTGCTCCACCCGCTCACGTCCGAGTTCCCAACCACGCACAAAGTGAGGCATCTGCAAAATCCAATTGTCATTTAAATCATCTAAATTCATTCATTTTATTTTTATGACAATGTGAGAAAAAGAATAACAGCATGAGGACATTTAGATGCAAATTCCCACACGCATGGACTGCGAATCGGAAAACTTTCCTTTTTATTCCCTCGTTCCTTTCAATCTTCACATAAACCCAATGACAACAATTAAAGTCATAACGGTTTAAGAAGTTTTGCACTAAAGTTTTATAAGAACTTTACATAGACTTTTACATGAATGCTTAACATGAATGTCCCACTTAACACTTCTACACGCGTTGAGAGAAGGATGGAACTAATTGTAAATTGTCAGCTTTTGTGGGAACTTGGAGCAGGATAAGAATTTAAATCTTGCATTCAACTTGCATTCAAGTACTTGGATTACTAAAAGTGCTTATTATACTCCACTAATGCACTCCATCTTGGTCATTAAGCGACGGATAATTAATAATCAGGAATCTCGTCATGAACTAATCATAGATGAAAGAAATGATATCAAATTCAACTCATGCGGCTAAAAGTCGTCCTGCAGTGAGCCAAAGATTCAATAAATTATAGTAAAAGATAATACAACTTGTTATTAAAGGTTTCAATTTCTCGTTTCTGTCTCTCATGTTGAAAGGCATGAAGGGGTCATTTCAAAGAATAATCATTGCAATTACAGGTACTCGTTGTAGTAAAATACACAATAAATTACCAACATGGAAT
Source organism: Neelides folsomi (assembly GCA_034687125.1). Classification (NCBI taxonomy): domain Eukaryota; kingdom Metazoa; phylum Arthropoda; class Collembola; order Neelipleona; family Neelidae; genus Neelides; species Neelides folsomi. The sequence continues at coordinate 23,575 of JAQGBZ010000477.1, forward strand.
ACGATACTTATGCATGAATAATAGTTAAATATTTCTAATATATAATTGTGTAAAGTCAAGTGTTAAAACAATATAGTGCCAATTACAAGTTGTACTTTTTTCACCAAATGTGCGATTAAAATTGTCTTACATCAGGATGGCCCTCCCAAAAGGTAGACGTCGCAATTGAGATTCGCTTCGGGTTCAATGTGACCACTTCTCTTGGAATGTGCATCCTTTGACATGTTCCCATCAGTGACGTTGTTCTCTTTGGCGGGAGTGGCGGCGGGACTTCAGGTGGCGGAGGGACGGGGAGACCGCCGACTAAAAGGCGGTTCCCTGTCCCAGGACTAATCGTGTATGACGGTTTTCTCTTATTACTATTCATCTCGATTTTTTAGTTAATCGCTCGAATCAAAGACCTGAAACAATAGAAAGCGACTCTTATTATTTTTTAATGTTTTTTCGATGTTTTCTCAAATTGAAGCTTTTCAAATTGTCAAATGCGTGTAATGAGGAAAATCCAATTTCAAGTTCAATTTGTAATTTGAGTTCACCCTTGCTGAACAATTGAACTCTGTGCAATTGAGCCTTATAATACAATTAAAGCTCATGGGAGCATTATCATGCAATTGAGCCACAGTCACTCGATGTTGAGTTCTGAGAGTGCATGATGAGAGAATTGAGATGCAATTTATGTCAATTTACTTTTTCATCTCTTTGTCCTATATATTGGAGCAGAGGAAGTGGGTTACAAATTACAATCCTTGTATATATTTCTGTGCTTTTAAGATAGGGAAAATGTAGATTGGAATCTGCATGGAATGCAGTAGGTGGAAACAGAGCGAATCTAAATAAATATGCTAATAATTATACGAGTTAAGATCGAGGGGATTGATAGGGCAGATAAAAGAGAAATGAATCTCCATCTCAGCTACCTCCAATTTCCTATCTTTGTTATTGCAAGAGTGGAACGGATTGAAATGGGCTTAAGGAAAAAACTGTGTTTTGAGATTCACTTCATCACCCACTCCTTCCAATTCATCTTCTCACCAACTCGTAAAAATGCAAGGGGAGTCTTAAAGAAAATAATGAGGAAGTCTATTTTTCTTTGCTACTCGTTTCTCAATGATGAACTTATTCAGGCTGACAGGAAGGACCATACCTTTTTTACGTGTTCATTATCTCTTCCCCAATTACTTCGATGCCAGCAAAGGGCTTTTTTTGTAATGGGCGCTTAAGTTGGTCAACGTCGTGAGCCCGTAAGAAAAACAATAGATCACATTCCTTCTAATAAACTTTTCTTTTTAATTCAATTGATTGACATCATTTAAAGAACTCGTCCAACTCGAACTCAATTTGTTTCTTTAACACGAAGAGCTCATAAGCTACCAGTAGAGGAAGATTTATAATCAGTTTCTCCTCGTCCTCCTCGAATCAACAAATGTTAAAAAGTGTAAACTAAGAAGAAGAGAAAAAGATGATCTAAAGCTGTTTGCCATGAATAACTCTCAAAGGGCTCATTTAATTATTCGGATGACAAAGTCGTCAGGACAGGAGGTTTAATTAAAAAATAAATAAAAGAGCGCGAGAAGGTCGCGAGGGGACATTTTGATGCCAATTCATATTTGTGTGAGGGGATAAATCAAAAGAGAAAAACTCGTTTTCCTTAATGAGGAGTAAAGAGAGACGGAAATGAAGGCGTGTTCTTCATCCCTCCACCCCATTACTCCGAGGAAGGATTAGGGACAAGAAAGAGAGACAAAAGGATTTCAGAAGAAGAAATTTCCTCCTCGTATTTACATCTTCCCTTTGGAATTGGGAATGGGAAGGAGAGGAATTTAAACTACTTTTACGATCCCATTTACCTGGATCCGACTCCTCCGAGCTCATTTGGAATCTAATCTTAACGCGAGTCAATTACTTCAACAGTTACAGTTTCTGAGGCTGAGTCTCAAAGACTCTGTGAGCAGAGAAGAGCTAATTATAAAAGGCGATTCACTCCACCATGAACGCATGCAGGGAATCAAAGTTAACCAAGGAAGCTTCAAACAAACTCTAACTCTGCAGTTAGCAGAGTTAAAAAGCTTGAGAGCTTCCAAGTAAAGAGACCTTAAAAGAGAGAGACACACTACTGATAACTTTGTAATCTTATAAATACTATTTATAATATGTATACCAAGGTAGGTATAGGCACAGATTGTATGGAAAGATTGGGTAAAAAAAGAGTTTAAAAAGAGTCGACCAGCGTCTTGGTTCAACAACGTCTCGTTACACTTCATCCCTCTGAGGGAAAATAAAGGCAACGGGGCTCAACGCTGTGGCTCACAAAAAGGAGTGAATGATTCAACATTTGGGGAAAGAAACGGTTTATGGGGTTCAGTTCTCCCTAATTCCTCTGCGCTCACCGAAGGCTCACACACTCGCCCAATCCAATTATTTATCCTCACCTCTTCAATTATTCACCTTCCCACCACCACCGCCGGAAAAACAATGAGGAATGGACTCGAGGAGGAAACCAAGAAAGGAACGGAACACCAAATCAACCAATCCATTTTAATGGACTTTGACAAAACCGAGGGTGACGCCGGTGAGAAAAAGGACAAATTCCACGGATTCCTCAATTCCTTTATAAATAAATATAGGCCTAGTTGTATTATTGAACAATTGACAAATTGAAAAGGAGACTTTTATCACTACTTTGTATTATTACACCTTTAAGGTTGGCTTTTAAAGGATTAAAGTCCAATCTGCTCCAGAAGGAATGAATGACTCATTCATTATCCATTGCATCAACATTGGTTTTAAGTTAAAATATTTATATAGGATTACTTTTATGTTGAGTTATAAGTATTCATAGGGTTCGTATATTTATAAATTTCATTACAACGCAGCATGGCGCCTTGAGGTTCGGCTCGTTAAATTTAATTATTTTCATTATGAATATGAATTCTGAAGTGAGTCATTGGGCTTGGATTTACAATTTGACAAAACAAGCTAAGAGTCGGAATTAGGTAAGAAAAATAAATAGGGGCTTAAATCCCTTTTGACTCATTTTAATGCGAATAAATGAGCTTGAGGAGATGAATGTAGAAATGAGAGAAATGGGATATGAGAGAATTATGACAGCTTGAGGAAATTATTTATCTGTTTGTACACTTCTTAATCTCCAACCGGTTCCCTTAATAAAAGGTGCCTTAATGAAACAAAAGAAGGGAAGAGAAAGAGTCGGATTTAGCCGTTGGAGTGGGAGGAGATTTATGAAAATGGGAGGAAAACAAAAGAAATCTTCTTGAAGATATCAGATATGTTTATTGTTCAATTTTGGCACATTGTTCTCCTCACTTCATCTCAGGTTTCTAATTAAATGAACGACCTGCAGCCCATTTCAAGTTTTCACTATTAAATATGTTAAAATTCCACTAATAATAGATTATGAGGAAACCCGCACTTGTTTGAATAACCAACTTCTTAGCTCACTTTCAATAATGAATAGTTTACAAAAATGATCTTTGTGCAGATTGAGAGCATTATGGTGATTTTGAGCATCTTATAAAGAAAGTGATGTGGACTGATGATAATGGGAGTGAAGAATGAGAAGTTAATAAGTGGATTCGAGAGAGCGTTACGCGTACTTTTAATCATTACTCTAAACACTTTCAAGTTTCCATTAGAGGATTTATGGAAGTAAAAGCTCGTTTTGCAATTAAGTTAGCTCAATCTGACTTCGTTGCTCTCCACCTTTTATAACTCGGCCGTATCTCATCCAAGTTATTTCATTTCTCGAATTCAACCACTTTAAATTCAATAGTTAAATTCATTCACGTTCGCAAAAATGTTTCCATATCTCAAGTCATAAAGGTGAATGGCTGCGGCAATGGAAAGGGCAAAAGGTTCATTTATATTACTTATGGGCGAGAGTCCTTCTTAATTCTCAATTCGGTCTCCTTTAACTCCTTTAGCTTTGTGAGTGTCCATTATTGGTTCATTAGTATTCAAGTGGAGCTTTGGAGTTCTGTGATGAAATGCCTTCCAATGGTTTACCAATTTAACCAACCGCCTTTTATTCTCTTAAGGAGGATGAATAAGATGCAAAAGGAGGGACAAAGGTGTGAAAATGATAGATTCTTAAATAAGAGAAGACGGCTATTGTTCCTAATTGAGCTAATCCGTTCTTTTTTGTCAACCAAACTTTCCTTCTTTAACTCCTCGGCCACTCACGTTTAAATTGAGCCCAATTACTTGGATCTCCTTAATGGTCTCCATTAATTGGGAAATGAAGTATTGGACTGTAGGAGGAATTATAAGATCTTAATCCCTCGCACCTCACGCTTCTTACGCAAGAGAAATCCTGACGTTCCACGACAAACCTTACGAGCACACATTCGGAGTTAAGCATTATTAAACCTCGCTCATCATCTTTATCTCCACTTGTATGGTTGGGGCTCTGGCTCTTTATTATCCCACTTGTGGTGAGGAATCAGAAGGTTGAAATATTATTTGCACAAGATTGAAATTCGTGCTCGTTTGGCAATGCATTACAAAGCCAATATTACAAGCTTTGTGTGTAATATTTAACTGTACGAGTGTGCAAAGATTTATTTGGTAAATATAAACTTACGCACTACATATTTTCAAGAAAAGGATTCTCCGTTTGTGCTTTATCTTTCTTCCCCATTTTACCTTCCCAATTGAGAAGTGTCTTGTGTAAAGGAAAATACAAGGCGTTATGTTACTCCCATTCAACACCGATTTATTGTTCCCTTATTTGTCATCTCAAATATTTTTACCTTCCTTTTATCCAATCCTTTTGCCAAATACGTTTGCCAAATGCTTTAACAAATACTTTTACAAAATAAGACAGTTAATTCCAATGACTCAAGTTTCCTAAAATTGCCATTCTCTGATTTAACAACAATTTTGACTTTTCCTCTTATCTGTTCCTGTTCTCATTATTCATTTTTATCTGAACCAATTGGCTATAACTGGACTTGGACTTCCTTTACGTTGATTAGTAGTTCAAGTTTCTTTATAGGTATTTGCGTAATTTAAAGGTCTATATTTAATCCACTCTTTGAAATTGACTTTTAAAATTTTCCATTGGCAAGAGCAAGCAAGACATTTGAATAGAAGAAAACTGATTCCGTAATGGGATTTGTGATTTGACATTCGTAATAGGAGGAAAACCATTGAGAAATGATTTCTTTTAATAGGCAGGAAACGGGGAGGGAAAATGCCGTGTTGTGAAGGAAGATAATGATAAGCCAGTGAGTGAGGCGAACACTTTTACATAGAAAACCATGCACTTTATATGCTTTGATATTTATAAGTATGACTTTCGTATTTTAAACCCACCAAATATCGTGTGTTGTTGATTTATCAAATGTAGTTTTTCATATGCCAAAGTTAAAACTTTATGCTTACCGTCAAAAATTCACCATAATATGTATAATACATTTAAAAGTCTCCAAATCTGATGTTTATTATTTATAATACATATAAATGTACAAAATGTATATGCTAAGCATTGCTCAAGAGCATGCTTTTGGTGATTGTGGTATATGCGGGGTTGTATCAAGGATTTTGAGATACTTCCTATAAACAAGAAGTATGGTTTGGATATCCCATTCGGAGTAAAACAAAACATTTTTTTATCCAAAAGGGGAGGAATGCAGAAAACCGAGACGGAGTTGGATAAAAAACTCAGGTTGGATTTGTTCAACGATCCTTCTGATTCAGATCGGACTAACTATGCAACCTAAATATACACATTATGTACTTATTATTTATGCCACATATAATCAAATGACCCTTTAGCGGAGCACGAGTTAATAGGAGAAGTCCAGTGGCCCCGGCACACGCGATTTACGAGGGAATTAAGGAAAAGGGACAATTGTTAACATACTTAAACTAAAAACTCACCAATCATTTGGAGAGGAACAAAGGTCCCATTTTTGGTCTTGAGAGACTCGGACTCAAATTCCACATGAATTATGAATGAATGAATGAGAAGTTCTCTCTGCTGGGTCTCAGCGTATTTCCAATTGCAAGGATAAAACTTTTACACGTGTTCCTTCTCTCTTGAAGCCTTCTTTAACCTCACGGCACTTGATTTATTTTCCTCTCCTTGTCTCACTCTCCCTTACATGGTCACTGGGAAATTGTCACAACGTTTGATGGCTAATGTTCGATTAATTTGAATCAAAGTTAAATTCTTTAACAATGCTCCAACTTGTTTAATATTGTTTAATGATGCATAGTGCTTAATGGCCAAATTTCGTTAATAATGATTTTAATGATCAAGCACTGTGGATAATAAAACTTCTTGAATATGACTAAGCTTTGTTGATATTAATAAAACTTGATAGTGGGCTTTAAACTCCTTAATAATGGAACTTATTAAATGAGCGAATGATAAACAAGGAGTAATAAAGTCACAAATAACAATGACACATAAATTGTTCAACTTTAAACGACTCTACTTTTGATCCTTAAAGGAGGTGTGGGGCTTGAAGTGGAAATGGTTAATAATTCCTCCTATTGTCTTAAATCACAGCGAGGAGAAGTTGAGAAGGAGATTCCTTCGGATTCCCCTTGTAAAGGAGGAAAGGGTGAATCGAGATGGGGATTGATAATACGAATCTTTGACTACTTTGGCTTGACCCAGAGAGTTTAAATCTTGTTAGGATCTCGTTTCGACAGTTGCCGAATGACCAAGTGAACTCTGCCGAGTCTCTTCCTCACATTCTTCTTTATCTCAACGTCTCTCCTCCACCCGACTTGGTTCCCAAATGAGCAGATGAGGAGAACCACGCGAAGAGAACGAGGTGAGCGAGGGAGTTGGCGTTGCATGAGGGGTCCAACGACGTCGTTGATCAATTCCGCACCCGGCCGAGCTTAACCCACTCCTCTCGTACGTTACTTTTTCCTATACATTTCTCTACATTTTACCAACAATCGTGTAGAATCGAGTATAACCACTCGTGAGGCTTCTCTAGGGTTCAATTTTTCAATTTGTACCTTATACGGTATAGGCAGGTAATAGTGAGGAAGCTCTATGTAAGTAATACTATAACATCCCGAGGTGGCAGGTGTCAATTCCACACATCATTTCCCATTGTCTCTTTTTTGTCCTCTTCACACGTTCGATGGTTTAACGTCTCGAACTGTCGAATAAAAATATTTTCTCTTTTTAAAGGAAACGGAAAGAGCAATAAAGGATTTTAAGATTCTTTCAACCTCCTCCATTTAACGTTTAATTTCCACGTTTTCACTATGTGTCAAAACGGTAGCCCAAACTGCGAAATAACAATTTACAAATTCCCACATGTGGAATCTCAAGTCGACTTAAATAACTACGCAAGTATTATAATGTGCATTTTCAACAGTACAATGCGCAATGGGGAGATACGTGGAAAGGACGAGTTAAAATAATAATTCACTTTTATTGCGAGATGTCACTTAAAGAAAACCTGACAAGTCAAGCGGATAAAAAATGACATGTTTTTAGACAACGGCTTGTGTTCTTTATCATATTTGTATATTTAGTCATTCAAATATTTCTTTTCAGACTTTTCAGACGCCCCTATTCTGTCCACAGTTTGAGTGTTGTTTTATAATCTTACAATGAAAGGGAATGAAAAGAATGTGGGTTCTGAAGAGACACATTCATGCCTTTAGAGATGACGTTCAAAGTTACAATATTTGCTGTCTGTTGATAATAACCTCAGACTGTGCATTTTTCACAAATGATAAGAATTTGGCAAATATGGAATGAGTAAATGAAATGACTAAAAATGCAAAAATGTGCATGTCCAAGTAAAAAGTACAAATATAAGTAACATAGACATTATTAAAAGTTTGAATGTGCGCCTCATTGTGAAATAATTGGAAGGATGAGAAGTGCGGAGTTATGGAATAAATAAATTGAAGGAAAATGACAATATTCACAGGGGTTTCCTTTTCAACTTTTGTTTCACTTCATTGGCCTCACAAGATGAAACACAAAAGAGTGGGAATAATCTCCGTATAAAATGAACCCACTCACTCTCAGCCAACATCTTTTCTCCCATTGAGAGACAAAGGGACGTCTCGGATATAATGAACCATAACATTTACAGATTTGACTCAAAGCGAAACTTTGTGACGAAACTGAAAAAATTTATTCGCAAAGTTCCTCTCGATCTGGAACAAATATAATCAAATTTGACAAAGATATATTGCCAAAATTATACTTATCTTTAGTTATACCCAACAAGTAAATAACTTGGAAAATATCAAGAACATAATATACACAAAATAATGTTTTCTGTAGATATATAAATTCCTTATATTTAAATAAGTATAATAGTAATTCATTTGAATGTCATATAAAATAGAAAGATTTGTAAATTGTTCACTTTATGTTGGCTTGAATAGGTTGAACTATAGGAAAGTCAGTAAGTGAAGTGAAGAGCTAAAAGAGAGAGATATGTGAATAAGAAATTCACAAGTACAATTTGTTTGCTAATAAGTAATAACCCCATTGGGGTGGAATAAATTATCATCTATTTATTTTCTACCTTGAGGTTCATTTCGAACCTTCTAATGACTCCCTACATTTCATTCGGACGGAGATTCGCCACAAGGAGAGAATCAAATGTTTTACTCCGTTTGTAGTCAAAGTTTATTCACACTTCTCAGTAGCTCTCTTTTTCAATGAGGAGGATAATAGCGATAATTAATTAGGCAAAATTTGTCAGATGCCTCAAAGTGTTGGGCGTGAGAAGTTTTACTTTTTCCTTCCTTCAATGATTCCATTGATTAAAAAAGGAGCAGCTCGCTCCCAATATAAAAATGATCATGTCGGTATGATTTATATGAATAATATGAAGATTTTCTAGGCTAGGCTTGGGCTAGGCTCAGGCTACAATATGCTTCTTCTATCAAAATATGAATATACCTGGAATGTTGTTATAAGGAGAACAATGCTTGAGCTATGATTCTTATTATGCTCGTCAGTTTAGGTCTCATAAAAGAATGTATGAGAATTTGATATTTGATGTTGCTGAGTCAGATTTCATTTTCTTCCCGGCGGTTCACGATCCATGTCCCACCGGCTCACCGTTCTACTAATCAACTCTCAACATTAAATAAAAGAAAACCACTGCGCGGTGTGATTTGAAAGAGATGTGGGTGAAATTTTGGTCCGCCAGACACGAACGACCACACAGGAGAAGACGAGAGAAGATTCCTTCCTTAATAACTCACATCGCTTCCGATCATTCCCCTATTATCATCTTTTTTTCAAAACCCCATCAGATGATTCTCGTAGAAGAAAGTGGGTCGAAGGACCCCTACGAACGTCAAATTGATTCACTTTTAATGTTGTGGAGATGGAGAGATGAAGTGACAGTTTTCACTGTGGCATATGACTCTTATGATATGAGTAAAGAAGCTCAAGAATCTCTCCCCTGTTTGAATTAATTGGGAAGGAGATTGAAAGATGGGCGGCGGGGTCAACGTTTAATAATGTGAACTCAAGTTGTCCTTATTATTCTTTCACAACTCTCACTTTGTATTTTCAATCTTCTCCATCTTCGGCTATTCTTAGAGGCAAACAAAAGCAAATTCTCATTTAGCTCTTGAAAGAGTTGAAAGGACGTGGATGAGGAAATGGACGTCCTTTCTTATACACAAATTACACAGTTTTATTCAATTGAGGACTCCGCGATGACTTCGTGACTCAAACAGATATTTAAAATATGAATCCATTCATTCGCACGTCCTAGCCTTTAAATCTTGTTCCAGTTTTTTTCAACCATTGTTATCTTTGCTCTAATCATCTTTGAGATTACGCATTAGATGAATTTACAACATTTTCACTTGTTGTGGAAGAAGATCAAGAAAGATCATTATAATATTTTTTGATTAATAAAATCCTCCTCGCACCAGGGAATGAGAAAATTGATGAAAACGAGAGGTAATCGGAAAAGAATGGTAATTTCCAAATCCCATTTTCTCCCCATCGATCGTAAATATTCCGAAATCCAAAAGAAAATTCAAATTGTGTACAAATCTTGTAAGCCATAAATAAAGACAATAATTTACTTTCTTCTGCCGTGTGTATTTATTATTTAGTACTTGTACTTGTCCCTACATAGTAGAAACAATTGGAAGATAATTATCTTCCTGTCTATCGGCCATCCTTTCATCACTTAATCAATCCGCTCATATGTAAATAATACGAGTGCAAATATGGCCGAATGCCATTAAAAAATCCAACACTCTCCTGATAGCTTTTTCTCTCTTCGGCTTTAAGGAGTTCATGACATCTCAATCAGCTATTTATACGTCGTAAAACGAGCTTCTTTCAAACCTCAAAGGGTTGAATGGGCCAGTTAGGCGGAATTGATCGAGATTTCCCTGGCAAGATAAAAAGATTACGTCCCATAAAAGTACACCTGTAATTAGTTGACACTAATACAAGTCCCACACGAAATGGGGATTGGAGAACCGGAGGAAATGGAACTTGGAAGATTTAAATGAAATTAATAGTCATTCCATCTCATTAAGAGATGTAATCTCTCCAAGTCTCTGAAGATTCATCAATTGCCGCTCCTTAGCTTGTGGAGATAGGAAAGGAGCAAAAACATACATTTAAAGTATACTTTAAAGTTAAATACATATAAGAAATTGGGTTGTATAGGGAATACAAAATTCATATGTTTGGGCAAGAGAAACGTGAAATGATTGATAAGAGAGATTAAGTGGGGTGTGTGGGAGGAAACGAGAATTGATCTGAAGTGGCAAATTAAATATACAATTTGTTCTCCTCTTCCGAATTACCCAAGGGTTTTTAAGTAAAAAATAATCTAGTCAATCTCCATACACACCTGGGGACTCAAGGCGGGGTGTTGTTTGGGACGGCCAATTTGTCGCCCTTTGGTTCATTTAATATATTAAAGGAATGAGAGAGAATCTTTGGCCTACTTATTCCATTTATTTATTCATTAAGATGGCATTGACATTGACAGACATGGCAAAGCTCGTCGTTCTTCATTTCATCCCTTGCCCTTTCCGCATTAAATTACTGTCTTCCAGAATGATCAGAGAGACGCCGGGGAATGCGAAATCTCTAAATGAGATGATCAAATAGGAAAAGATGTGTAAAAGACGTGTAGTTGGAGCTATGTGAAGAACGAGAGGAATTTAGCCAACGAAAGCTTGCGAGAATTTCATTTCTACTTTTCAATGTTAATGAAATGTGTGTGGTTTCAATGGTTTGGAAAACAATTGAGTTGTCAATTTGCATCCTTAATCTTTAGATCCTTGAACCTCCCACATCACCCTCACAAGTCACCTTATTTGACTCTCTGAGCTCAAACGGAGTGTTGGAAAGAATGTTCACAACATTCTGGACATTTTTTAATTGGTGAATTATCAGCCGTGAAATTATGCAATTATTTTTAAATGGTCTGTTGTTTTATATTTGCACCATTTCTTAATTTAATGATTTAATATTCTGCACACGTAATGGTTCACAAATAAGAACATGAGGTTTTTATCCTTTAAATTAAATAAATAATAATTGCTCGTCGACTCACATTTTGGACATGTTGGTTTCCATTTTACATGTACATGTACATGTGTACTTTCTTTAAAACAAATCTGCTTTAGGTGATGAGAACGAAGATTTTTTAAGTGCTAATTAAACGTCATATTTATTTTCGGAACAAGCAATAGAACTATCTGAATAACTCATAGGATATGCCCATCCTCATTATTCCAAGAATTAAAATTGATCATAACATGATTGAGGCTATAAATTGCAATCAAAGGGTGTGTGTGTGTGTGTGTATGGAAAGGGCATTGAAAATGTTTTCAAAGCTTCGTTAAACCTCGTGTATAAATTATGGGTTCTTAAAAGCCTTACATGGAATGGGAGTGTGGAGAAAACTCTGATTTATTTTTATAATCTTCCATATTATCATCTTGGTGTAAAAAATTGAAAAAATATAAAGATTCATATGAATCCGTCTTCTTTTCCTGTTAGTGAAAAAAGGCCCAACGGAGAAGCTTGAAGAAAAATTTAATTTTATGAAACCAATTAGGAAAAGGATGTGGTTCATAAACTACTAAAATAAGTATGAGTTTGAAATTCCAATAAAACACATAAAATGAGAATATGATGATAAGCAATGAAGGAGGTAAAATAAGATGGGAGTGTTTAACTCGTAACTCCACTTGTTAAAGGGAGAAATTACTTGAAAAACTCAAACTTGTTTATTAAATGACCATCAACACCATTACCTTATTATCAACAATCTGAATATAAATCACGATCTTTGGCTACTTTAATAACTCTTGTGTTTTATCCTTTTAATTCTTAATTTTTAAATTCAGGTTTAAAAACAAATAATTTAAACTTAGCATTATTATCCTTTCTATAATAAATAATTTGTCGTCGAAGTAAATTGCTGGGTTTTGATTTTTAGTAACTTCCACCCTTATCTAAATTAACAATTCCATAAATTCCCAACAAAGGTTTCAAAATTCGAATTAACATGCAAAAATGCGTAAAAACTTTAATAGTGCTAAGAAGTCCACAATGGATTTTCAAAGATTTATTCCCTCAAAACGTGTTTATTAATTGACCATCAAATCCATTAACTTATTATCAACTGAATATAAACGAGCATCTTTGAGCACATTAATAACTCTTCTTGTATTAACTCCTTCAACTCCTCTTGGTCGTGAAAAGAATGTGGAGGTGCCGTTAGATGCAAATAAAAAAATTCGAGTTCCGAATTGTTTATTAAACCTGCTGAAGTGTGGAATAATGCATTTGATGCGCTTTATCAAATTACTTTATATTCTATTAAACTTCCTAATTCCTATTAGAATCCTTACACACAATAAAAGCTATCAGGATCTACTTAATACATGTTTCATTACATGGCACCAGAAGAACTAATGAGTTCAAGCTACATGTGTTTTAAGCCTTTAACTGCTCCTTGCTATATGTCTTCATAACTGAATTTTGATTGAGGTCTTTAAGAATTTTGAAGGAATTTTCGCAATAACTCATCTTGAGTGAATTAAAAACCTGCTACTTCTCTCGCCTGACCAATTATTACATTGACTTCAACCCAAAACCGGCCCTGGTGTGTCTTGTGCAAATAAGACCAAACGTCCAAAAAACGGATAATAACAAGGGAAATCTATCGAATAACTTTACCCTTTCTGAGCTAATGAGATTGAGATGTTCTTTAATGAGCTAATGGCTTCTTCCAATTTACATCCTAACTTTATATCCCCCCCACTCAACATTGTTTCTCCATGTGAGATTGATGAGCTTTCATTTCTCTACATTGGAAATTGGAAGAGATTTTTTCCTCAAAATTTAAATTTTACGAGTTCTCCTCCAATTCATACAGAGGAAGAGCAGAAAATGAAGACTCTCCAATTGTCCATTGACATACATTTCCCTTGTACATTTCCTCCACGGCCCTCGTCTTCTTTTTCATTACCATTTCTTATTCGTTGTGTGTATTTGATAGACTTTGGGAAATTCCTTTTAAGTACTCAAAGAATTTTACAACTACTTTGTTCCCTCTTTTAAGGATCCTCATAAACATAACAATAAAAAAGAGCATTTGATTCTCAGTAGATGAGTGCGGTAATGAAAACGCCACACAAGTCGTAATGAGCTCTGAACACTCACGAAAATTCAATGCTACTTTAACTACATAAAATAGTATACTAACAGAGCTATAAGCTTATAGGTTTAATGAAACAATTACTGAACTTCAAAGCATTAAATGAGAACTCATTTGATCTTTTTAAGCTTTGAAGAATATGCATTAAATTGCGATTTGGAGTTTGTTAGCTTATTTGCATATTGTTTTATTTAAATCTATTTAAATTTTTATGAGAAAAATAAATTAATTTCTTGGCTGACGGGATTTAGCAATCTGTTCAAGATGATCGCACATGCTCAAGTCGTCAATGTCGGTGGTGACGAGGGCGCAGAGGTAGGTCATTTTACACTCATGGGTATCGCAAGGAGCAGTTTGGTCATTTGCTCCCTTGTGGAAATGCCTAATTTCAAAAACAAAAATAAGGTCAATCACTCAATTGGCTCTTAATGGAAATGTTCAAAATTGTTGTTTGTGGAGATGTTTAATAGATGTGTTTGACTTACGAGTAGAACTTTTGGAAAAGCGGCTCATCGTCGACCATTCGAACGACGAGGTCATAGAGGTCGGAACCTCTGAATGACTTTACTCCGTAAGTTTCTTTGGCATCGTAAAGGCGGAACCATTCTGGCTTTCCATTTGTGTTAGAATGGGCAAGATCGGAAATCCAAGTTTCGTGGTTGAGGATTTCCCAAGTTCGTCCCTCTCTCGCTCCATCAGCAAAGAAAACTTTGTATCCGGGATTGAGATAAGTATAAGGAGTGGTGGAGGCTCCAATGTAAAGAGTATTGGTGGCTCTTGGGGTGCTTCCAGTCTTGTCAAAAAAAATTTTGAAGTCGTCGTTGTGGGTGTGTCTTTAAATTCCACATAATATTTAAATTAAATTGAATTTTAAAAATTGTTTTTATTTAATTCTTTAGTATGTATTATAGTAATGATTCTTAGGTTTGAATAAATTCAATTTTATTCCAAATTACCCGTAATATTGAGCCATGATAATGGATTCGTATCTGTTTACGATGTTAATAAACTTCTTGCTCCACACGTGCCAACAATCGTCAATGCCTAATATTAATTTAAAAATTAATTGATTAATAAATTAATTTAGTGAGAAGAGTTAGTTTCGTTTGTACATTGCTCTTAATAAAATCAAACCTGGAGGAATATGTCCAACAATCCAAACTCTTTCTTTTGCTTTCTCAGCTTCAAAAAGTTGATCGGAGAGCCATTGGAGTTGTCCAAGTGGATCCTATAAAAATATAATAAATAAACACTCCAATTCCAATATCTGTCATTTTCCTATTAATCATTTGCTAAAAATTTATTTTTTCATTTATTGATCTCCAACCTTTGTGTCATGAAGGAGCCAGAAGTTCAAAGTGTAGCACATGTTTGTATTAAGAACGATGAGCTTGAGGCCAGGGGCTGGCTTCGCTGTGTAATAACCTCCATATTTGAAGGTGGCATAGGCTTCTGGTGTAAGATACTCTTCATAAAGGTCAGCCATGCTGTTGTACAACCATGAAAGGTCAAAATCTATAAAATTGAACAAAATCCCGCTCTTGAAGAAGCCATTTACTTATCTTAACATTGAGATCCACTTGATCTCAATTTACATAGAGGATTACATAAAATATCTTAATTACCGTCATAAACTTCTGGAAGTGGGAACATGTTGCAAGGATGAGCCTCATGATTTCCAATGACAGGGAAGATTGGCGTGTTGGGCAACGCTTGTTTGAGTTTATTAGCAACGATGGCAAAATGATCCTTTTTGAACAATTAGAACTCTCAATTAAATACTTTCTTGATTGGAAAGGACAATAAAACAGGTAAGGAACTTTACAATGTTGTCTTCAATGGTTGTTTCCCAAATTGCATGGTGGACATAGTCGCCCGTCAAGAGAACGAACCCATATTCCTTTTGAGATAAAACAAAGACAATTGTGAGGGTCGCGCAATCAAATGTACACGTGTAATTATCTAATGATAAGATACAATTACACGTATTATTTATTTGACATATTTTTTGTATTTATGTACATCTTCGTAGCGGTTGGCTGCATCAAGGAATGCGTCTACCATGGCGTCAGTTGGCATGTCACATTGATAACCACCTATTAAATTTCATCGTTTTCATTAATTAGTACTTATAGGTATATTAAATAACTCAAGAACCCGAATCCTCATTGCCGAACTACTAGAGTATATCGTGTTAATATTTTTATAATAAATTTTTTTTAAAAATAAATGTACCCCAAGGTTCGGCTGGGATTGTTTGATTGTTTGATGGCAAATCAGCTCTGCAACACATTGGATAGTTGCAATTTGAAGGAGAACCTTTAATAATGCATATTTTTATGATAAATCGTTTAAACGAAACGTTCATTTGAGAAATTTCCCAATTGATATATAATTATAATTGATACTATAATATAAGTACTATATTACATTGTAATTATGTATTTAATATTAATTGGGAGCTATATTAAAAAACCTTCAGCATAATGAAGATCTGGATGGACGTCAGTCAAATGAAGGACTTTAACTGATGGAGTGTCATCCTAAATTTCAAACCTTTATCTTCCCATGTTCATAATGAGGATTATAAAATATGAATCAATAATTATCCAATTGAGTGAGTTACGGGAAGGCGAGGAGGTGCGAAGATAAGCGGCTTGTTCTTGTCAATCGTGATATCCCAATCGCTCAATGAAGCATTGACATTTCCATGTGCACACTCGGGCTCGCCCTGGAGAAGAATTCCTATAAATGAAATTAAAAATCGTTAATCAATTGTAAAACCACCATTTGTAATTTAATCCAGATTAGATCATGTCGTTAATTACCACAGACATCACCAGCAGTTAAGTAATCTCTTGCTTTGAAGATCGCATATCCAGGATTCTTAAAAAGTCGACAAAATAAAATAAATGCTTTTAAATTAAAATAAATATTGGATTTAAATTAAAAGTTAACTGCCTCCCATTTAGGTAGTAATATTATTTTATCATATACTCACAATGTAAAGTTCGACTGCTCCTCTACAAACATCGTCAGGAACGATTTGTAAAGAAATGCAGAGGGTGATTAAAGATCCTCCAACTAAACCGGGTGGCCATCCTTGTTTAATAAGACCGATAGCCAAAGCCACGGCGGTTCTACAAATGGGGCAATATTCCGCTTCTGGTTCAACTCTCACTCGAGTTGAAGTTGTAAACTGTTTGGTCAACCAACTTTTAAATTCAGTTCTAAAAAGAATTCATTTTTACAATCATTTAGATCTAAATGACACAAAATATAATTATTTTTGTTATAAGAGTATATGATTATGATTAAAAATTATTATTATCTTTACCTATGTTCCAACAGTTCTGAAGCAAGTTGTTGATTCTCAAGGGTCATTTGGGGATTTGTGAGTGCTTCACCAAGCCCATAATGGGCAAGGGCCACCACCAAGAAAGAAATTATTCCTAACTTCATCTTTACTTCTTTGGTAGAAACCTACTGACTCAAAAATTTTTTCTACATTAATAATATACAATCGAGAAAAATAAAAGAGATAATTTAGTTAATCTATTAGTTATTCTTGCTAATTGTGGGCAATCCCCTTTTAATCAATATTGGAACCACTTGAAGATTATTTTAAAATCATTGGTAATCGAAGAGAACTGAATTTCAAGAACAACAATTGGAGATAGGAGATAAAATTACGCAACGTGTTATATTTAGATTCAAGATCCTCCAATAAGTGCAAATAAAATAAGCTGTTTTAATGTTTTTAAGTATGTAAAATATTATAATAATACACAGTACACCTAAAATGAATATTTGTATTGAACCATTATTTTTTGTAATATAGTATTATAGGTAAACACATTTTATGCGATGAACCCAAATTGTAAAATTCAAACTATCGTTTGAATAAAATGTCTTATAAATAAAGAATTTTTATTTGATTATAAAAATATTTGATTAAAGTTCATTAGCATATCCCGGATTCATTTACTGTGTGTATGTAGTATGTAAATAGTAAATATTAACTACATATTTTTGTGGTTAGAAGTAAGAGATTTCTTTTAAGGTTGCACACCGATCGCTAGTAATGACAAAAGAAGGATTAGGAGTAGAGTACTCTACAATGCTTAATAATCTACTATTCTACTATATTATTAAAGAAACTATTATGAGTTGTTCTGAATTATGATGTAAAAACCTTCGATTGTTTGTTATTTATTTTACCAACAGCATAAAACATAGGATTTTCAACTGCGTACCTAACCTAATGCATCCTATTTATTATTATACTATGGGTATTTACAAATACCTAACTGAAAAGAATTAATTAACATTAATTTAAAAGCTATGAGTAAAAGTTAAAATCATAATTGTAGTAATACAAGACATCTTGACAATTTTGTTCAATTGATTCTTCCGTTTTATTTGTATCTTCAACAATTTGGTTGAGATATGACAAAAGGATCTTGAAATCGTTCCGCTGTGCAATTTCTCTCACTCCTTTGATCCAACCCATTTCTCGGGTTTGTCGCGGTTCCCCAAAGGCTCCTCTTCTGTTTTCAAGGTATTTGAGGACTGTGGAAGGGATGCTGCCCAGTTTAATGGTCTTAAATAAATATTCCATAGTGGTTATTGCAATTCCATGTGATTCCTCATAACTTTCAAGTATTATCTCGTGCACTTGGTTGGGGAATCTTCTTTCGAGGTATGTAAGGTTGAAGATGTTCCATGTCATTTGATCACAGAGAATTTTAGCATTTAAACACAAGTCATTATCTCTACACAATTCTATCTGGATTTTAAAAATGTCAAATTTTTTTTATTTTATAAAGACGTATCATAAAGCAAATAAATAAAATGTGTGTGTAATAAATCTGTATTTAGCTAAACTTGTTTACATACGTGTACGTAAATTATTAATCTTTACCTCATATCGAATAAACATGATTCTTCTTGGATCCCTCACAAGATAAATAACATTCACGTTTTTTGAGATATTTAAGAATATTTCAAAAGAGGATAAATCCAATTGGCTAACTTTCACCAATTGAATTGGATATCTTGCACAAAATGATTTCAAATATTTTGGATTTTGACATCTTGACTGCAATTGGTATTTCATGGCTTCTCCATCATAATGCAAGCATTTCTTCTTGAGATTCTTATTGATAAAAAGGGAGTCGAATGATGTTTTCTCCTTTAAATACTCTTCCAGATCTGGATAATTACAATGGACGAGATTGGCAAGATCTCTCATTGCATCTTCTAATACAGATCCAGTCATGTTCTAAAATTGCATTCATAATCCGTTAAAGTTCAAACAATTATTAAGATATAAATTGAGTTTAATGTTGGAGTTAAAAATCGGACCTTATATTTAAATCTTGCCAAAGGATCAGGATGGTAAAAGGCTTTAGGATGAGATGTTAGGGCATCAATGAATAAATTCGGTTCGGAATTTGGCGTTGTAAGGACAAAAATGAACTTCCGCTTACTTGAATTAACATTCACACTTATATAGTATATTAAATGAAATTCATATATTTAATGTATTAAACATAAGTCAAAAAGTGAACATGATTGTAAAT
Source organism: Neelides folsomi (assembly GCA_034687125.1). Lineage (NCBI taxonomy): Eukaryota > Metazoa > Arthropoda > Collembola > Neelipleona > Neelidae > Neelides > Neelides folsomi. Next base: position 42,839 of record JAQGBZ010000477.1, read on the forward strand.
TGAAAATATGAGTAGGTTGGTAATTACATTAATATGTCACTTTATACAATTGTGATTTTAATTAAGTTTCTCACATTGAATTTTTCTTGTCATAAATAAGAGTTCCGTTTAATTTTGCAAATTCAACAGATCCAGATATGAATATGAGGATGGCGAGCATTTGTACAATAACCAATAACCCAAGGAAATATTTAACTATGTAACGGGGAAGCATTTTGCTTCAATTTAGTCAAGAGTTTTGAATTAAGCCAATTTTTAATTATCTATCCATAATCCATTCTCGCTATTGAACATAATTATTCCACTGGTTTCCGTCGTTGATTTTTAATGTGTGTATTTATAGTTATACCCTAAATCCTATAATTATATTTAATTTTTATTATTAGGCATTAAGATAGACGAATGCTGCCTTAACTACATTCTCCATATTTGCAAAGAGTTTATCCTTATGCAATTCATGCGTTTTGTTCATCTCTCATCCAAATATCGAATACTCTCTGTTCCAAATAGCTATTCCGATTTTTATGAGTCATCACACTTCATCTTGGCATGTCTATTAATCAATGC
>JAQGBZ010000478.1:0-43241 GCA_034687125.1 Neelides folsomi
GGGAAAAATGCAAGCTTGATAAATAACAATTTGACATCATGAGGGTGAGACGAGCAGTTGTCGACTAAGAGGAGAATCTTTCTGTTTTTTCTTCTCAGCTCTGAATCCCATTCTTTCAGCCACTTTATAAATATTTCCGATGTCATCCACGATTTTTTATTCGATTTGTAGATAACAGGCAAATTTTCCATTTTTATATTTTTAAAACAACGAGGGTTTTGTGATTTCCCAATCAACAAAATTGGCCGCTTATCAGTTCCGTTGACATTGCTGCAAACCATCAGAGTCACTCTTGATTTTGAAAGTTTTCCTCCTGAGCATCGTGTCCCTTTAAATGAGAGGCTTTTATCTGGGAGCATTTTATAAAACAGTCCGCATTCATCGGCGTTATAAATGTCATCCTCGTTGTACCCCTTTGAAATCGATGGCCATGTATTTGTCAACCAGGAATCTATGATTTCTTGATTGACTCCAGCACTTTCACCACTGACGTCTTTAAAACATATTCCGTGCCTCTCTTTAAATCGGTTGATCCATCCGATACTCAATTCTCCATCCGGTTGAAGCTTCAATTCTTTGAGGAAATGCTTAGCCTTTTCCAACATAATCGGCCCATTTATGGGAATGTTTTCAGAACGCTTAGCATTGAACCATTTTAATAGCGCATCGTCAAGAGCCGGGTAATTGTTCTTTCGGAGCTTTTTGACTTTCTGAAATACAATAAATATTATAGATTGTGAATAATCGGGACTATAATTTATTTTCAATTAATATTTTATGGCATTTAATCTATTACCTCTGAAGTTGTGTCAAAATGTCGTTCCAATTGTTGTCGATTCTTGATCAAATTAGTCAGAGTAGAGTTTGCAATATTGAACTTGGCACATATCACTTTCCTTTCAGTCTTATCATCGAGATATTCAAATATTTTTATCTTATCTTTTAAGGTTAATTGAGTTCTCTTAATTTTTGCCATTGTAATTAAATTAAAGAAACTTCAAATGAACAAAAGGTATATGGTTTTCAAAGTGCTTAAATGCGAATTTCGGCGCTTCTTGCGAAAATCGTTCATTATATCCATACTTACATTGAGGAGGGGATCTTAAAACCGTTCACTACATCCGTATTTTCACTATAGCCATAGTTCATTACTCGCGTACTCTTTAACATTATAAAGCCTATCCTTGGGCCAGGGGTGTGATTTTTGATTCACTATAACCCGACATTCATTACATCCATATTCATTACATCCGTACTTCACTGTACCAACATACTCTTACTACGAGTCCAGTAGTAGGTATATGCTGTGCGCTGTGTATGAAGAATATGAACTTCATTCAAAACAAGCTGTGGACATAGGAATGTAATACTAATATGCGCCCGGAGGGAATACGTCATCTCGGGTACAGATTCAAACATCGAACCGTTCAGTATAGCTTATCATTGCTTGTTCATCACTATTGTTATTTCATAATTATTTTAATCATTTATTCGTTTTAAAATTAAATTACAATCAGTTTATTTAAACAAAATGCCAAATAGCTGTGCTATAGCTGAATGCAAACAGACAGGTAAAAATAAAAGTGTCATATTACATTCATTTCCAAAAGACAAAGGCTTGTGCAAATCGTGGATTTTAAAGTGTAAGAGAAAATATAAAATTAATCCAATAACTTCGAGGATATGTTCAGATCATTTTTTACCTTCTGACTATAAACGTGATTTGCAAAATGAACTCCTTAATTTACTAATCGTGAAGAGATTGAAACCCGAAGCAATTCCGTCTATATTCCCAAAAAGACAACAAAATGACAGCAACGAAAGTAAACGAGGAATGCGGGAAGAAAAAAAGAAGAACCGGCATTTAATTAATCAATCGATAGAAGGTATATTCATTTTATAATTATAAAATTTATAATTTTAACTATAAATTGGTTATAAATTACATACATGTAATACATACGACTTGCGCATCTTGAACTCTTGGATGTCCCTACCTTTACTCTCTATGTACCTTGATTCAAAAGCTCTAAATATAAATACAGTATAGTATACAACATCAGCATAGCATTGTGAAACTATCGTTGCTAACATACATTTCAGTCGAGTCGACGTCTGCCGTCGCGTTGTTTGGTCTGTTATATGACTTATATGTGCAGTGCATTTGAATCTGAAGGTGGAGTTTGGCGTTTGCCATTCGGCATTCAGTGTTCAGACTGTTCAGAGTTCAGACGCCAATTCAAGACCGTCCAACTCCAGCGGTCGAACCATCCATAATCTCGAGAATTTCAGCAGCCCAAGTTCATTTGAGAGGTTCGAAGATTATCATTTGCTGAGAAAGGTTATTAATGTTATTATGTTAACTTACAATTAATAAAATTTTATTCCTTTTATAAACAATTAGTGCAGTGTAACAATACTTTGCTATTCTCGTACCAAATCACAAAAATATTACTTCAGATTTCAGAATTTAATAATTTCGTATTGGGTAACAGTAACATACCTGTTATGTAGTATCACTCAATGACTATATACTTAAATAATTATACACTAACCATAATATGTATGCATAATATCAATTAAATTGTTATTGTTTTAATCAGTGTAAATTCTTATTTAGAATTTATTTTGAATGGCGATTTCACTTGAGGCTCAACATGCCCAGAAGGTTGAGAACCTTTTAGCACAAACTGAGAGCGCCGTCAAAAGTCTGTACGATACAATAGATGAGAATGTTAGAAAAAATATGCATGATAAACTTCATTGGCTTTTGGTCCCACTTTATATTGGAACCTCACTCGAAGAAAAAAAGAATACGCAAATAAACATACTTCGCAAAAATATTTATTTTATTGCGAGAAAAATGAAAAATTGCGAAGAAATTTTAATTCAGCTTGTACAACGCGGAGTCGTTCATCCAAAGGAATCACAAGAGATGGTAAGATTTCACATGTTGTTGAGTCTCATAAAACACAAATAGTACATTCATATTACCTACATATTAAAAATATTTGAAATAACTTACATAATAATATGTTTACATATATTTATGTATATTTAAAAGTATATAACACCTTTTGTCATTCATTTATAGTTCGAAAGAACGGATAACTCCTTGTTGCTTGCAATAAATGTCCTTAAGAATCTTATTTCAAAGGACATTGTGGAATTTAACAAATTAAACGAAGTTCTTGAAATCACGGAGAACGCCGAGACGAAAGAAATTTTAGAAAATGCTGCGGTAGCTTTTACTGAGGTAGAACTTTTTCCTGAGGCACCTCGTCGTTCTACGCGGAGTTCGGTCAGAAATGGTGAAGGTCAACCTAAGATAGCTACAGGAAGAAATGGTATTGTTACTATGAACAATCCTGACAGAATTGGGGGATGGAACTGCAACTTTTGCACTTTTTTAAATGCACCTGGTATGATTTAAATACACGGTTTTTAAAGCATTAATTTGATTTGGCTAGTTTATTCAATTCAAAAATTTTCATATTATTATTAAAACATTATTTTTAGGGGAAACAATCTGCTTGGTTTGTTACAAAACACAAGACCTATACGACGTTGACCTAAACAATGGATCTATCGGGGACCAAATTCCAGAAGGAGTTATTAATTGCCTCGGTTGTACATTTACGAACGATTCAACTGCAACTGATTGTATAGTTTGCCAAACACCTTTGTAAAATTAATGTTTTGTAGTGTTTTTCATCACAAAAGTTTTTAGTATTGAATACTAATTTAATGAGATGTAAATATGTGAAGGGACTATCTACACATTATATGATATTAATTGTTTATGAATCTAAGATTCAAAGTCTGTCTTAAATTTAATCTCATTTTAATTTCTTTTAAATATTTTATATACCTTTCCTATAGACTTGTTGCAATTCAATGTAAAAGCTACATTCTCTATCCTTAGTGTTTGATTTAAATAATATTATCATTATAATCATTTCTCATTAGTGCTTACAAATTATATAATATGTTCGAAATTAAGACTTTTAGAATTACACATACCTTTGAGATTGTTAATATTTGTAATTATTATTAACTATAATTAATTGTCATTTTTTAAACAAATCTATAATTTATCCATTTTAATAAAAAAAAGTACTTATTAGATAAAGATTTTCTTAACTTGATAAAAAATAAATGATATCAATTGATAATTTCTACGTTTTTCAATTCTTATGTTTTATATTAAAAATATAATATTATCTACTCACATTCAGAGTTATATTTATTAATTAATTTTAAAGTTAAATACTAATTTAATATAAGAGAAAACCCTAATCCTGAATATACAAACATACATATCATACCTACTTACCTACCTAACATATACGTATAATATAATGTAAAAGAACGATCTCTAATATTGCAAAAATGTACACATAGTTTTCAATAGAATGATGATGGGGCGTAGTAAAACTAAAAGAGTTGCAATGCAATATTATGAACTTGCTCATAGTCAGACTTTTCTTCACGTTAAATAAATATTGAGGAATAGAAACAGACAGACAGACTGAGTGAACAGATTGAAAATTTAATCATAATTGTCACCTTGAATAGGACATCTGTCATTAATTAATGTTCACAATTTGACATTTTATAGGATCTCAATGTAAATCATTTAGCATTTCTCATTCAATACTTTTAAAGATAATTCAAGATATTAAAGGGCCTTCCGATTTAAACATCTTCAAATGCCAATTAAACTAAAATTTCATTTTTAGCATTTATAAATTATACAGGTAATTTGCATTTAATGGTTTTATTCTTATTTCAATTCATTAATTAATATTAAAAATATTAACTTTTTTATTTATTTTATAGGAGATTGTGTTTTATCACTTGAACTAACCGTCAAGTCATTGTAAATACTTATAAGCAGTTTAATAAAATATCGAAATCTCATGAAGCCTATTGCATGGAAGAAGTCAAGGGTTGTGAAACTTGCTGGAGGAGTCGGTTGCGTGATATTAGTTTATTTACTTTTCATCAGATCATCTGACAATGAAGGAGTGTCTTCATGGGGTGTTAAAAGTAGTCGACTGAGGGTAATTTCCTTAATCCTAAACTTCCTATTTATAATGTACATTAGTATACAAATTATGTTTCAATTTAGGATTCTGCACCAAAGCAATCAACATGGATTACTCCAGGAAAGTTAGGAAACTTTGAACCCCCAGAAGAACCCATTGGAGATGGACCGGGAGAAGGTGGCAAGGCATATACGCTCCCAGCAGCTCAGCAGAATGAAGCCGACGAATCTGTTGGCGAATATGGGATGAATATTGCAGTTTCAAATGTAATTTCTTATGAGAGATCAATCCCCGACACAAGAATGGAAGAGTAAGCTTAATTCCAGATATTTTACTATAATAATATATTTATGAATAATTACAAGTAATTTGTCATACATCTGTATATTTTATACCATTTCTTTTGATTCAGATGCAAATATTGGAATTATCCCGAGAAAATGGGTCTGAAAGCGAGCGTCGTTCTTGTCTTCCATAACGAAGGATTTTCAACTTTAATGAGAAATGTTCATACGATTATTAAGAGAAGTCCTCCGGAGATGTTAGAAGAAATCCTTCTTGTCGATGATTTCAGTGATAAAGGTAGAGTATTTAACAATTTTACAATGATACAATGGGTATGTATGTTTACTCATGTAGAGATTATGAAGAAATGAAAATTAATGCCATTTAAATATTTTTATATCATAGAGGATTTAAAGGGAAAACTTGAAGATTACATATCACGATTTAATGGAAAAGTTCGTCTTGTTCGGAATAAAGAGAGAGAAGGCTTAATTCGTACAAGAACAATTGGTGCTGAGAACTCGAAAGGAGACGTCGTTGTGTTTTTAGATGCTCATTGTGAAGTGAATCGAAATTGGCTTCCACCTCTACTCGCTCCCATTTATCGAGATAGGACAACTTTAACTGTTCCTCTTATTGATGGAGTGGACCATAATACATTTGAATACAGACCGGTTTATTCTCCTGGCACTCTTTTCAGGGGGATTTTCGAATGGGGAATGTAAGTTTTTTTGGATTTTTTAACTTATTTGTAATTTTAGATTCCACAAGAATTTTTCTATCATTCATCGTAAATGATTAATTATTAAAATACTGATATATTTCAAAGGTACTACAAAGAAACTGAACTTCCGACCGAAATGGAAGCAAATAGAAAACATAAATCGGAGCCATACAAGTGTGTAATTATTCTAATTATGAATAGTTGATTTATTATTATTGCATTTTAAACTTTTAAAGTTATATTAAATATGCCAAATAAATGAAATATTTTATTTTAGGTCCCCAACACATGCTGGTGGATTATTCGCAATAGAACGAAATTATTTTTTAGAACTTGGTGCTTATGATCCTGGTCTTCTTGTTTGGGGAGGAGAAAACTTTGAGCTTTCTTTTAAAGTCTGGCAATGTGGGGGTTCTATTGAATGGGTTCCTTGCTCAAGAGTTGGTCATGTTTATCGAGGCTTCATGCCTTACAATTTTGGGAAATTGGCCGAAAAGAGTAAAGGACCTCTTATTACAATTGTAAGTAAATTATCAACAAGTTCAAGCATTTTCATATGATCAAACTTTTATGTAATTATTAGACAATAATGTTATGAGTATTACTTAATGTTAATAGGAAAGTTATATTACAAATCGTTTTTCAGAACTATAAAAGAGTCATTGAAGTGTGGTTTGATGAAAAGCATAAAGAGTTTTTTTACACAAGAGAGCCACTGGCGCGATTTTTGGACTCAGGCGACATATCTGCTCAATTGGCCATCAAGAAGAAGTTTAACTGTAAATGTAAGTATCCTATTTCAATATTTTGTAATAATATGGTACATAAGATATGTATTAGTGTATTAAGTTTCCCTTGCTCTCATGTCGGATGATAATATATTTGTGATGTCAGGTTGACATTCTTCTTTTGCTATCCTCTAACATTTATTATGCTTTAACAAATTGAACATGCTTATTTTCACAATTTTAGTATAATATTTTTGTTTACTGTTTAGCTCTTTTATATTCATTTCATTTTTTCATAACATGTATTTAATTTAATTTAGCTTTCCAATGGTTTGTTGACAACGTGGCACCCGACTTACTTGTTAAATATCCTGAACTTCCACCTAATGTCTACTGGGGAGAATTAAAAAACAAAGCAACTTCAACTTGTCTCGATACCCTTGGTCGAGCTGCTCCAACAAAAATGGGAGTTTCTGGATGTCATGGCGGAGGAACGAATCAGGTATGGATGATAATGATGCCTTCATTGAACATTTCTTCGCTAATTTCTCAACATTCCTTTTTCCAGCTTATGCGGTTGAACGCTAAAGGGCAGCTTGGAGTTGGTGAGCGTTGTGTGGAAGCCGACAAGAGTTCTGTTAAACTTATTTTCTGCCCAATGGGAGTTGTTAACGGACCGTGGGAATATGATGACGTAAGATTTATAGTTTATTCCCAATTTTATCATAGTATTCTATATTAATTTTAAAAATGATTTTTTTAAAATATTGGAATCTTCAATAAGTCATAATCAATGCCGATTACAATTTTTATTTTTTCGAATTTGTAATATTCTATTTACATGTAAATGTATATATCCTGGTTGATTTGCTTATGGTTTGAAGTAAATCATAAATCTTTTATTTCCTTATATTACCAAGGATTAATGTATTTTTATATACTCGAAAAAAATAAAAATTGTAATCGGAATTGATCATGACTTATTGAAGATTCCATTAATTAAATATAGACGAAGCAGACAATGCGCCATAAAAAACAAGACAAATGTCTCTCTATTCACCCTACTTCAGGACAACTTATGTTAAGAGAATGTGATGGAGGAAACACTTATCATCAATGGACATTCAAAAAAATCAAATCCAGATATTAAACTTTTCACCTTAAATTATTCCTCTACCAATAATGTATAAAATACACATTCCATTTTGAATCCTTGCTCATTGTACTACTGATATTTAAATACATAATATTATTTATTTGTATTAAACTTCTGTGAATTGATGTTGGTGAATGGTTTCTAATAAGTTTTATAATTATTCATGCCAAGTTGACTAATAGTAAGACCAAATTAAAACATTTTACTAGAGTATAATATAATATTAATAGACAGTGAATCTTTTGCAAATACTTCCAGTTCCAGAGCTCCAGATTATAATGATAATTTTATTTGATATGGTTGGGGGTTGTGTAATAAGCTTTATGGAGGTAGGCAAAGAATTATTAAATTACAAAATCTCATTTGTTTAATACATCGAAAATGTGCAATAGAAACTCTCCAATGACCAAGTGTCCATTCTCCTATACTTTAAATAAGACATTTTTAAGATTACTTGTGTAATTGTTGACTTCCATATTTTGACTGTGTACCAAAATGTTTTACCTTATTAATACTAAAAGTGCCTATCCACTATTACAGAAAATTAATAATATCTTTTATAAAGAAATGCTAAAATGAACGCTCTATTTTTATTCTATAATTTTGTCAGAAATCGTTTCATATAAAGTAAGTGCATTATGGAATGACTGATTTTATAATTAAATATTTTCAATAATTAAATTTAAAACAATGATTTGGTGACTGCCTTGGACTTCAAATCTTCCAGCTTCTCTTCCAAAGCATTGGATTCAACTTTGAGGGACTCATTAACTGCTGGGTCAAGTTCAATGAAAGCTGATGGGATTTCCTTCTGGCTGGATTCTGCTTCTCTTGGAATTTCATCGCCGTTCAGTTTCTCTTTGATTTCTCTTGTGGATTCTTCAATAATTTCCAAAACCGTTCCTGAAGCTCGATGTGTGTCAACGGCCGAAACAATTGTTTCCTCAGACATGCTTACATTTACATTTTGTCCTGAAATCTTTGCGACAATTTCTTCATTAGGTTCTTGAATGATTGGATTCTGAATTTCAACCTTTTCATCTTCGAAAAATGCTTCAATATCAACAAAAATGGGTTTATCTTCATTTCTCTGTGGTTCTGTCATTTCGCTCTTTGGCTCTGATTCAAAGTCTTCATTGTCAAAATCTACTGTACAAGATTCGCTTTCATGCAAATCACTTTCACTCTGAAACTTGCTCATTATTTCTTCTTCGATTTCTTCAAGGCTCATAGGCTTATTTTTCCGTTTCTCGTCGTGAAATAAAACTTCATCTTTTTCTACCTTTTGACCTTCTTGTTCTTTAAGGAGATTTTCATGTTCATGGTTCTTAATCGCTCCATCTTCATGTTGTTCAATGTTCATTTGATCCTTTGTCTCTTTTGGAGCTTGGATTTCATGAGCGTTTTGCTCTTCATATGAATCGTCGATTTTTTGTGCAACAAGCTCGTCCTGAAACTTGCTCACTGCTGCTTGATTTACCTGAAAAGATTAAAGCAAAATAAAGTTATAAAGTAAAATTAACTATTAATCAATATATTCTTTTAGATATAAAATTACATTATTTAATCAATGAGTTAACCAGCGATTTCATTTAATTACCTTTGACTTTAAACCTTCAAGATTCTCTTCAAAAGCACTCAATTCAACTTTAATGGACTCTAATGAATGAAAGCAGATGATATTTCCCCTTGGTCGAATTCTGCTTGGCTGAGAATTTCATCCACATCCAATTTCTCTTTACTTTCTCTTGTCGCTTCTTCAAGTTGGTTTTCCGAGATCGTTTCGCAAGCTTGGTGTGAATCAATATGGCAAACATCCGTTTCCTCATTGCTTTCATTCAATTCTGAAATCTTAACGATAGTTTCCTCAATTGGTTCTTGAGTCAATTCAGGCTGAATCTCAATCCTTTTGGCCATTTCTTCTATTGGTTCTTGAACGATTTCATTTTGAATTTCAACTTTTTCATTTTGTATAGATTCTTTTACCAGTTCACTTCCTGTCGACAACTCTTCAATTTCAAAAAAATTGTGCTCAACTTCTTTGCTCTTAAGAGCTTTAGTTACTCTCTTTGATTCCGAGTCGGGGTCTTCATTATCAAAATCAACAGTACATTTAGTATATTGTTCGGTTTGTTCAGTTCCATGCAACTCACTCTGATTCGGAATCCTCGTCCTTGTTTCTTCTTCGTTTTCAGTGAGGCTTCTTGGCTTAATTTCATTTTTCTTTTCATATAATAAATCTTCGCATTTTTCTTCCTTTTGTTCTTCATGATCATATTCTTCTTTAGGCACATTTTCTTGCTCTTGTACCTTTCTCGCAACTTCAAATTGTTGTAATTGTTCATCTCTCATTTGATTTTGAACATTTTTGCTTTTTGGAGTTTGGATTTTATGGGCTTTTCGCTCTTCATAAAATGAATTTTCAATTTTTTGTGTAAGGTGATCTTCGTGAAATTTGTTCACTTCTTCTTCATTTACCTCAAAAGTCTTAAAAAATTGAACTTTAGCATTTAATAAAGTAAGATTTTCTATATAATTTTTAAATTAAGTTAAACATGAACATCTCACACCTTAATTCTGAGCTTTGAAAGACGCTTATTAAATTCAAAGTTGGTAGGTTCATCGATCCTCCTTTTGATTTCAGCCATTATGTATGCGATTCAATTGTATTTTTCACCTCTTGGTGCTCTCGATAACTTCAATAATTGCTGCTCAAAATTTATTGAAATGGACAAAAAACCAATCAATGTATATGTTTCTATAGTAGGTAATACTTTTTATTAATGTCATTTTCAGTAAGTACAATATTATAACAGGAAGAGAATTTAGTACACGACACATGAGTGACGAGTAGGATATTGGTCGTTAAGAAATACAGATCATATAGAAACGTAATGAGTCCATAAGTATTTAAATAGAGATACATACAAATACATAATCATAAGAATCTTTTCTTTTACTGTGGAAAATGGATGTGAATTGAGTAGGAGTGTGTGTATCGTCTGTCGTCATATAGTGTATCATAGTGACTTCAGCCAAACAAAGCAGCGACGTCCATTGCCTTGCATTGTGTCGAGCACACATATTGCTCTTTGTCTTTGGACAGTTTGTATCAACAAATTGCACATTTAAAGTTCTATTCGATCTAAAATTACTCTTCTTAACATAATAAAGTGATTACTGATTACTGATTACATATAAAAAATTTTCATCATAATTCCAATCTAAATGGATGACCATTTTCTAAAGAGTTTAAAATCTTTCTCGGCTCAAGACATTTTAGAAGATGTAAGTTTCTGTCTCTATCATTAGATCAGGTTTAATATATTAGGAAAATGTATAAATTTTATTTTTCGTCCATTAAGCATGGGGAAGCGAGACAAAGACTCGGAACATCTCGAGGTCGCAAGCAATCGAGCCATGGAGAAAGGGGACTTTCGCTTTTTACCGAGAAAGAGAGTCCGAATGGGATTCCTGACATTTCGGAAGGATTCGATTCTTGGAATCGCCCCGAGACTGGAATGGCATTCAGTAGATCAAAAAAACCTATTGTAAGTGTCATTTTATTTTAATTTGATTTCTATTCAATATCTCTAATTATGAAACTTTTTAGCCTTCTTCGGCATTTCAGGATAAGGGATCCGAAGAAAGCAGGTAAGTGATTTAAAATATCATGAATAAGTATCTACAAGTTTCATTCATTCATTTATCATTCTACCTACTATTCTTCCTAATCCTAACTTACGAGTAACTCGTACATATTGGTATATGAGAAAACATTTTAAATCAGTGCACTATTATAATCGTTTGCACCAATACTTTAGCAAAACTAGTAAGCGGCCTCCATCATCGAAACCAAGTTATAAAGGTTAAATACACAATATGTACAATATTATATAATTGCTTAAATTAATAAATTCTTGTAACTCACATTTAATTTAAATTCATGTCGTTAGTTTAATACTACAGTATTTATACTATCCTTTGTAAATAGAAGAAACAATAGAATTCATCCCTGATTTGGCTGAAGTTCAAGAAGAAGATTTAACAGCAACAGTTGCAGATGCGCCTCAGTAAATTTTTAATCAATTAATTAATATGAATTCACGAATACTATAAGTAAACCTTACAATAACGAATGGTACTTACCCTAAGTATTAATTAAAGCTACCGATTAAATTTTAATCATTTCATACAAGACCCTACTTTTTCCAGATCCGAAGTTGAGAAAATGGCAAGCTTGAAAGAATTGGATGAAGAATTGGAGGAGAAAAAAGCATTTTCGGAATTTGAAGGTGTCGACTTGGAATTATTGTGCAGATTTGTAATTCCAGAAAAAGATCTTGTAGAAGTATGTTCACTATTTATCATTTGCTATTCACTATTTATCGATATGTAAGCAAATATGTAAGCAATTAAAAAAGAATTATGGGCAATAGAATTAAATATTTAAATTAAATGATTTTAGGCTGAAGAAACTTGGGATTGGGACACTTTATTTTCACAAGTATCAACAGAATATAAATTGATCAACATTAATCAAGACAAGGATTAATTAATGCCAATTCAATCTTACATTAAACCGATACATTTTATTTACTAATAAAACAAAATTTGTACTTAAAACAATTTATTTTTATATCTTTAATTTATAAACGATGAACTTCAAAATTTGCAATAAATTAATTTCTGAATAATTTATGAGATAAAGTTTTTGAATTTTAACAATCTCCATCTGTATTCTTTAATAATTAAGCATTTATTTATTAGTTAACTAACAATTATGTAATATTCAACTTAACTTATTTTTAGTATTAATATTAGAATACACACTAGAAATGTCAAAACATTTTAATGAATTCTAGTTAAATCTTCAACAATTTTGATTATATCATCCACAGTTGCTTGTTGCTTCATTCCATCACCTTTTGGGTCAATCTATAAACAATATAAAATGGTTAAATATTATGTTAAATAAACATCAATTAAGCCATTTACTGCTATTTAGTTACTAAAAGTATCGCAAGTAAAATAAACCAGTATACGTAATTTAAAAAAATTATACCTGGAGGCCTGCGATGACTTCATTCATGTCATTTCTATGAAGATCGAGGAAACTTTCAATGAGGTCTCCATCGATAAATCCTTCGCAAGGCTCTTGTTTCCTGTCATTGTAAAAACTTCTCCAGTATGAATGTTCAATTTTCCCAACTGCTTTTATCACTTTAGTCAATCTCTCTTGAAACTCAAGAAGGAAATCGTAAAATGTTGGTGGAATCTGAGTCACAAGCCCTATAATAAAACAGTCCAATTTATTCTAAATTCATAGTTATTTAATATTCATAGTTATACTCGAGCATAAATCATAAAGCACGAACCAACAGCTCCACTAATTGTTCCATAAAGAAGGCTTCCAGTAGTGGGGATACAATTATCCCCAAGATGTTGCCTTACAAGAGATCCATGACGAATGCAGTTAATCATGTCACCAATGAATATTCTACCAGCATCTTGCATTTGACACCGCTCTTCATCAGTTGCTGCTCCACTGCTCCACACAGAAATCATATTTTTAATTAAAATTTTTCGAACGTGCAAAAAAACATGTTTAACTACCGTAATTGGCCGAAAGATATCCCAGGATATCTTTAAATTATTTGCCCCTTACCCCCGGACATCTTTTGGACCCGGATATCTTTCGGGTCCCGGATATCTTAAAATAAATTTATAATTCGCCACTATATATTTCGGCATAATTAACGATTTTTAATTTAAAATCAAGGGAAAATAGCTTTTTGGTATTTCAAATATATTAATGTTAAATAGGATGCACGAAAATAACTCAAAAAAGTTTATATATGCTATGCACTTTCATATTATTTTAAACTCGTGCATTATGTACCGGAGACCCGGACATCTTTTGGGACCCGGATATCTTTTAAAATCTTTGCTTGCCCCCCGGATATCCGGGTCCGAAAGATATCCGGGGGGAGAGGCAATTTTATTTAAAGATATCCGGATCCCAAAAGATGTCCGGGTATCCGGGTACATATTGTATGTTAATAGCAAAAGCGCATAATATACAACGTATAGTACACATTTTATCACATTTTCCTTTAAATATTTATATTTAAAATGCCCAAAGAGGAATTTACTGTTGATTTTATATTAAAATTAAAATAGAACATTTAAAAATGTTGTTTAAATCGAATTGCATATCATTTTAATTAACAATAAGGGCAAAAAGCTTGGTACTTCCGGAGGAGAAAAGGGAATTTTTATTCCATTTTTGTAAATTTATTTTAAGATATCCGGGGCCCGAAAGATATCCGGGGGTAAAGGTCGAAAAATTTAAAGGTGTCCCGGGATATCTTTCGGCCAATGACGGTATCTAATAGGTATATCTGTATTTACACATGAATTTGACAATTGTTTAGTTTATACAATAAACTTACCCATCTTTAGTACAAATAAACAAATTGAAAGCATTGTCTGCTCCAACAAATGTATCATCGTCGTAAATATCAATGGCTGTCATCCAATTGGGATTATAATCTCTTGCAATCTATGACAAAATATAAAATTATTCTTCATTAGAAAAAATCATTTTAAAATAGTTGTTAACAAGTTTTTTTAAGTAAAAAACCTCCTCAAAAGTTCCTTCCATGTTTTTATATTGAAGAAGAGTCATCGACCTCATCAGATCCCCAACGAGAATGAAATCTCCTTTGAACTTGATAAAGAGAGAGAGAATATTGTTGAAATAGGAACATTCTACACGAAGTTCCTTCTCTGAAGTCCACTCAAATAAACGAACTGTCGAATTGATTCCAGCGAGTATTTTCCCATTGAACCCCGCAAGACAGTAACAAGCTCCGCGAACTTCTTTCTCGGCAATTTGCTGCAACTTTCCTTCCACATATTGAAAAATAACAATTCGTCCTTGTTTTGGTTCGCTCTCGTCAGGTACGACAATCGCAGTTCCAACAACATAGTACTGCGCTCCGTCTTCTCCCAACCGACAGGAAACAATACTTAAAGCATATTCCGACTGCATGAACTGATGTGAATGGAGCACTAGAATAATAAAAATACAGTGTTAAATAAAAGTCTAAAATCTTTAAGGGTTAAAGCAATCATCTCCTAAGGGGAAATTAGCAATTTATACCTTCAAATGTGTGTTGGTCAACAATGAGAAGATTGTGGACCTCAATATCTTGTCCATATTCTAAAGGTGTGCTTGGGATTGAGGCATTAGAAGGTCCAGATGTTGAAGGTCTAATCAATGTACCGACTGATGATGAACAGCTCAAACTAAATATTAAAGTAAATCCCATTATTATTGAATTTGTACCAAAATTAGTAAAATAACAAACCTTGCGGATAAAGTTGATGCACTGGGTCTCACAGGAGTTAATCCTGAACTTTCCATAACATCAACTCTCATCGTGATGACGCCAAAGGTCTGAGATGTTTCTTGGTATGAAATTCTCCTAGGTGTTTCTCCAAGAGGCACAGTCCGGATGTGAAGCTTCTGAATTTCATCAATCGTCCCAATAGTGAGAGAGGATTCAGTAGCAAGGGCAAGTGAGTCAGGGAATGCCATGGCGTTCAAAGGACACATATGAGAAACTTCTCTAAGATTCACATTGGAGAAAACAAGTTTGTGATTTGACCAATAAATAACAGTAGGACGATCTGAGCACGCAAAAACACTTGCTGTCGACTGGCTCTTGAAAAACTTCAACACGGTTGGTTGTGTGCCCAATGTGACCTAGATTAAATTGACATTTTTAAGACAATAAAAATATTCAATTATATCAATTTATTCTAAATATTTTATAATCAATTTTAAATAAAAGTATTTTAGGTACGAACTCTTTTAGTGTCAGATAAGACTCCAGTATTTGGATTTAAGGAGAAATAAAAAAGTGACCCATCACCGAGTGCACACATCAAGAAACAATTGTCGTCAAACGATGCAAGTAAGATCGACCTTGGAATTATCTCTGAAAACAATAAATAAGAAAATCAATAAATAAGAATGTAATCTTTATTTTCTTATTTAATTGAATATAAAATTATAAAAAATATTCAAACCTCCTTTCATCGGTTCTTTTGTAATAACTTCGAGACTTGGTATTTTCAAAATCAATGCCGATACATCAGTCCACAAACCAACAGCTACAAGACGAGCTTTTCCATTTCCAAGTGGTGTAATGTCTAAACACGCAACTTCATTCTCCATTATCCGATCTCTACAGGAGAGATGAGAAATTCATAAAATTAATTAAAATTGAGTTTGAGAAGATTACGAGAAAGCCTTTTTGAATAGTGTGCATTATTTATTCTTAATCATACCCAGTTTGATGAAGGACGCCCTTCCCAATTTCCAAATAATATAATTCTGAACCCGCCGCACATACAATCTGATGGGGATTTCCCGCGACAACACTGATACTTTTTCCAGATGGTGTTTTCCATTCTCTATAAAAAAATTAATATAAAAACGATTTAAAATCGAATTAATTACTTTAAATAATTTGTCAGTATTACGTAATAAGTTGTTTGGTTGCAGCTTCAACGAGACGAACGCCTTCACAAGTAACTTGAGCCATTTGACCGTGGCTAACATTTGAAGCCCACAATGTTTGTTGTCCTTGAGTGAATCCAGGTAAATCCGTTTCTTCAACTTCCTCGCCACACAAGTAGAGAAATCTTTGGCAAAATTTAATTTAAAACAATTATTAAAATTTGAAATACTGTATTACATGTATGGAATGGAAAGTATTAAGGTATTTTAAATTTTAAACTATGTTAGACTAATAACTAACCTTGTATCACCAATACATGAAACGACGAGCATATTATCGTGAATAGATTCTCCTCCAACTTTAAGAGACCAGAGTCCTTTAATTCCAGTTAAATCTATGCTCGCATGTTCTTGGATTCCGATTCCGTTCCTGATAATTCTCAAAGAACCATCTTTGTAACCGCCTATACAACCAAAAGAGAACGTGTAAATTATACTGTTGAAAAAACAATAATTTATTTAAGTTACCTGAACAAGTTATGAGTTGTCCTTGTCCTTGCTTATCCATATCGACAACGACCATGTCGCCAATTGGAGCGAGATTTGTGAAAGTTTCCATTACAGAAGCGTAACTTCCATTGTCGTCATGTTCTGTGTTCAATTTGATCAGCTGTGAGTCTCCGAGTCGAGAACCAACGAACACGACTCCATTATCCAAATAAGTTAAACATTCGGGAGTACTAATTTCTCCTATTGAATTAAAAAACGTTCAATTTAATTCGGTAATTTGAATTATTAAATCGTATTGGAGTATTTTGATGCATTAGAGCCAATTTTCACAACAAAACTCACCAAGAACTTCAAACTTAATATCCTTCACAATAGGTCCATCAATTCCATCTTCTCTTTCAAGAAATAGCATGAAAAGATGACCAAGAAGATCTCCAAGCAAGTAACGAAATCCAGTTGGGTCAACTCGGGCATAACACATGATCGTGCTTTGCTGTAAATATTAAATATTTATAAATACGGTTCTAAATTACAAAAATGACTAATACCTTCATAGCAGCCGGAGCCACGGCTAAAAAGTTTGATCCGTTGTGATATAGAATGGATTCTTGACCAATGACAATCGCTCCGCCTAATGGTGTCGGAACGGGGATTACCATTGAAGAATGACTCTCAACGTTTTCCTGCTTCCAGGGGGTCTAGAAAACCCAACCAAATCTTATAATTCTTTTCAAACTATAATTACCTACAAAAATTAAAATTCGTCCATCACCAACCTTAATGAAATCTTTGTCTTTGAGTGAAATTTCTCGAGTTCGAACATGTCGTCCACTGGCATCTTGATGAATTAATATGATTGTGGGGTTATTACATCCATAAAGAAATTCAATGTCTTGAATTAAAGGTTCTTCCAATCTATTGAAGTAAAAATTTGTTTTAGATACATAATGTGGATTGTGGATAACTTCGATGATAGGAATCACAAGGAAGATGACAGAATATAAATTCAGATATTCAGAACCAAATGTCAATAAATTCAAGTTTTATTGTTAATTCATATTACCTTATATTGTAAGCTCTGAGTTCAGAGTTATCTTTTTCCAATGGAATAATCTTAAAAAGACCTTCGTATAATTTTAAGCCGATTACTCTAGCTTCAGGATCAATTACCCCTAAAACATCACAAAATACAATTAAAGAGAAATTATTATAAAATTATATTTGAATCTTCAAATCATTACTTAAATTGTGCTAACCAATAATTCCGGTTTCTGAAGGTTTTCCAATTCGATCCCCAACATTTCCATGAGCCAATGTAACAATTTCCAAGTTGTCCAAATTGTCCCCCTGACATTGCAAGATCATAGCATTGTACCTTGAGGTCACGATGAATAAGCAGTCTTTGTCGTCTCCCTTAAAAGAGATTTTTGGAATATTTTAAATGCAACCTATTCATAAAATTGTTAAAAAAGCTTACAGGATGTCGAAATAATTTCAGAACAGCAATTTTCCCATAAAGACCAATTTCCTTAAGAGCCCTCAAACCTTCGGGTGTAACCAGATAGAGTTCGAGTCGAGTGTTCTTTGCTAATATCAAATTGATATCTTTCGAGGAAGTGAAATTTCCTACAAAAACACATTATAGTATTTGACCCGGTCAAATTGTTGAATTGAAACGGTCAAATATTACTGTTTCAATATTACTATTAGGCAAATAAGTCAAAAAACGTTAATTTGCTTAAATCTTAAATTACGAAATTGCATATATTTTATACACATTCAAAATGAACATTTTTCACAAAATTACCTGTAGCACAGGCTGTCACAGCTGTGGGTTTATGAGCCGTAACTAAATAATGATGAGCTGTGGCTGACATGGTCAAAGGTTATACGATTTATTTGATTCTTTTCTTGATTTTATTTTTATGAGTTCGTATTCGTATTATTGCATTTCCCAGACGCGGGACGGAGATGCCGTGAATAGAATGGCTTTGATGGATTGCAATATAACTCCTCGCTGTGTTTAAATAACACAATAGAATAACACACACTTAATAAAATCATTAAAACGGGGTAATAATGTTATAATTGTTCGATGTTCAATTTTTTTAACTTACAAGAAAATTAAAGTTGCAAGCCAAGTTCCAAAATTCGACACCACTATTGTTAGGAATCGAAAAACCCAAAAGAGAAATAATATGAGTGACCAGCATTCAATTTAGGCTCTTATTAAGTCAATGCATGTGGGATTTATCTCATTATGCCCAAAGTCTCTCAAACTCTCAGGTCATAGTCCAAACTTTACCTTATAGCTTTGCTTTGGTCTTATTTTCGCAATCGTAATCGTGGAAGATTGAATATAATTTCCACATTTCCACTTTTAATATCATTGTAAATGAAAATTAAATTTTGAACCTGTTAATTTTAACTGACATTTATTATGAACGTTGAATATCAGATACAAAATTACAATTAGGTATATAATACAGATTACGTAATGATTGGATAAAATAATGAATGTAACATATATCTAGTGAGCAGTCTTTCTGCACAAAAAGATATTATACATAGTTGCTCCCGTTGTCTCATACATTGAAAAATGTAAAAATACTATTATGTATGTAAGAATATTTTATAAAAGTTAACAAGATTACCTATAAAGTGCGTTATTAAATATACGCATTGTTGATACATACATTTTTATATATAAAAGTAATGCAGAATCTTTCAGGAATTAATACAAAAAAGAGAATAATTAATAATTAACATTAAGGCAGTTACGTAGAATTGGCGTAATAACAACTCTTAATTGATAGATAATAGAACATCCTAGTTATAAACAAATTGATGCACAAATTCAGTAGCCTTTAAATTGATTATATTATATAGAAAAATCAAAATGGAAAGTTTCTTTTGATGATGCTCAACTAATTTAAAGTAGTCGCGAGATATTTTTCGCATTTCACTCTGAGCGTCAAATCTTCAAAATTGGCATCTCCAACATTAGGAATATTATTTGTAAACGTAACATTGAATAATTTTGATGCTGCCCTTGTCGCAGCAATATTTTTAGCTTTCTTTTTTGAGGTGGCTATAAAACGAAAAAATAGTTTTTCAATAAATCATCAAATGTTTATATTGTTTACTTAATAATGTTATAAGTTAAAATAATAATCAACTTACAAAATCCAAGAAAAGTTTGACCTTCTTCAAAGGTCAAAGTCCCTCTAACGAGATGTGATTCGAAGCTGTCGCTGCAATTCATGATTTTAAAATCCACGTTTCCCATTGCATACATCAAACTAATTGGGTTCATCATTGTAGCATTAGCTGGAAGTTCGCCCTTAGCTCTTTTTGGTTTAGGTGTTCTCTGATCAAAATTAAAAGAAATGTAAATAAATAAAACGTAAAAATCTTATACTTATTTAACCAAAAGTTAAACATTGTAATTATTCAACTATAATTATATATATATTAAAAAATAAATAAAACTCCAATAGGAAAAATATTATACCGTTGACTCAGTATCGTTTTCAATACTAGTTGGCTCGCGATCAGAATTCATGAAATTTTGAATTTCGCCATTACTCTAAAAAATAAATGCATTTATTATAATGTTCCATACTTTAATAACATTCACAAATAATATTCCCATTCTTTAATCTGATTTACCGTCACTCGAGTGTGTGATTTCGGGATATGAGCTAAGGTAGTTGAAGGAATCACAGTTTGGCTGTTATAATCATTTGAATGTTGATACGACGGAGCTTTCAAGAGAAGTATCCCTGATTTTTCATTCGAATCGCTATTTTCTATATAAAAATTCAAAACAATAATATTATGAAACAAATCCTTCAATGCTAATATATTTTAGAAAGTATCTTACCATTGAGAATTGAAGCAATTTGAGATTTATAATCGTTGTTTTGATGCATTAAATAATAAATAACAGATCCAACAATAAAAATGATAAAAAGTGCTGTAACCCCGAAGAAGATAATTTTGGTCCGTTTCAATTTTTCTTTAATTATAATTCCCCTATTAGCTTCATTGTACGTGAGACCGTCTTCCTCGTTCATCCTTAATTTGTATATGAAAATCAAACTTTTACATTTTTTGAGTCTAATCTTATCATATTTAAACTATTTTATATCTTTATGTATAAAAGATGATTCTTTTTATCAGAATGTAACGAATAAATAAATATACGTATTCCAATGACCTGATTTATAAGATTCACGCCGTACTGCCGACTTGCCTGAGAGATAAGATAAAACTATTTTCTCAGAATTATTATTAACTCTAAATTAACAAATTAAAGGACCAAGTAATATTTATAGATGTTGTGTAAAGACTGTGTTGTAAATATACAAAATAATAATTTTGTTAAATATAAATTATAAGAGAATCGACAAAAACAAGGTTGAAATTTAAAAACAATGCGAAGAGCAGAGCTGTGGAATTAGTGGAATGTGCTTGAGAACTGAACTGAAGTTGAAGTTGTACCGATTCTACGTATGCATTAAATGATTTCGGCACTACCGATGATCCGACGGCAAGACAAGACTCATATGGCATGGCGGATTCGCACACATCATATAATGCATACGTTTATGTAGTAAAATATGTAAAAATATTATGCTTTTGAATAGAAGAAAAGTTGGGTTCGAAGTTCGAAGCCGAGAAGGAAATAAAAATAAGCATGCTATTATATACTCGTATGACAATAGACGAAGGCATGAGGGAGCCGGCACAACAATAAATTCGATTCTACTTAAGATCATATTAAACATGCATGGATTAACAAATAAGTAATCATTATTCAAAACAAAACTATTAAAATTCAATAACATAATATATGTAATACTTTGCATATAACGTACACTGAAATTCCGCTTCAATTAAATTCTCTGATACTCTTTGAATGTATTATACTCGTATTTTCGTATTATATTTGTACGTTGGAAATTTGTAAAAGTTCACAAACATACGACACTCATATTACGATACAAAAAATGTATTGTAACATTCATTTTATGATTCAGGATTCGGCGCTTCATATAATCTATGAGAATATTAATTACTTAGGTACTTACTATTTAGCATTTAGCACTAGCACTGATGATATGATGAGCGATAATGTATAGAGTATTATGTATAATCGTTGGTGGAAGTGTAAAAGGATGATAAATTGATTAGTATGTACCAATTAGCAATTATGAGAATATTTCTTTAAAGACTCATTTTCTATCCAAATTCTATTTGGTCATTGGTCATTGACATTTAAACTTTTCTCATCACGTTTTCGCATTAAAAACCATTCATAAGGAACCGACTCATTAAACTGTTTACATACAAACGCCTGAAACATTTCACATCAGTTAACATTATTTGACAGGGTCATAAAGAATAAGTGACATTTTATCTTATCCGAGTCCCAATTCACAATTCCTTCATTGATTACTTGAAATCTTCTTTCCTTCCTCTTCCTTCTCTTGTCAATATGCCTTTTGAATCTGAAACAATATGATTTGATACGGTTTAATACGTACACATAAAAAACCATTAATGAAATTAATTGTCAATCGCCTCATTTATAGATTTTTTTAAAAAAAACACCAGATTTTTTCTATGCTGTTAAATTATTTGCAATATCTTTTGCATAAAATTTATTTATTTTGTATAAAGGTATATATAAATATAATATTTTAATCCTAAGCTTAACATTGATAAATTATGGTAGGAAGAAGTAATGACTAAAATTGTAATAAAATGTGAAGTTGAAACTATAGGATTTTCCCTCAATTCTCAGATATCACTTTTCACATTCTCTCTCTTCAAATGAGGAAGAAGGACGATGAGTTCAAAAGTAAAAGAATCTTCATAATTCAATAAAACAGGTTCTTTAATAACATTAAATATATTTTGTAAATACCTTCCTTTAGTTAAAGTCTTTGAATTAAATAAATAATATGTTGTATATTTTACACATATATTGGTAAGTTCATGTATAAAAGAAGAACTTGAGCATAATCATATTCTCTGAATTAAAATCGTCTTTCAATTCTCAATAATTTTATTTTATTCTTAATCTGCACCTTCAATGATTGATTTGTAGATTAATTACTTTATGCAGATATCATAAACAGTAAAAGTATGATATATCATACCACAATAGCAGTAAGGTTATTAAGTTTATGTTAACTCACATGTAAAATAAATGAGAGAAAGGAGGATATTACACTTATATTGGATCATTTCAGTTTCAATAGGAAGTTTACTCATTAATCAACTTGAATCCTTACCAGAATTCTAATATTTTTTAATACACAATGCCCATGTATGAAAAGTATCTCATTCACTCAAAGTCAGAGGCAGTCATTTATGCGAATATAGCAAATGGTCAAATGGCAAACGATATAACGTTTAGTAAAAGGATACAATTTCACAAAATATAAAAATTCTATTTTCATAAAAATCTCCATTACTGTCACAGTTAATTATCTTGAGATAATCATCTTTTACGAGCCTATTTTACTTCTGGTAATTTCCGATATTTTCACTTTTGGAGACTACATATTTACCATAAACAATCAAGTCTAACTATCATATTACTTCATTTAAAAGACGTATGAATGTTCCTTGCTTCTGTTAACGATTGTACGTACAGGAAAATGTAAATACAAGAAAAAGAAGGAAAGAGTTGCGATTAAAAAATTATTATATATACAGATAGAAGAGATATTGGGGCTTTCCATGTTCGAACTTTTAAATTAACTTGTTAAAAATAAAATTCAGGTGAAACACTAAATACATGGATAACATAGAGCTTTGGTAATTTCTTTAATTGATTGATTTGAATAATTGGAACAAAAATTGTATCTCTTATCTTGTAATTGAATCTCGGCGTGTAGCGCAGGAAAAAGAGTGTTTTCAATCAGAAGTGAGAGAGAAAAGGTCATTAACAAAATCTTGATCTATAATGGTGAAAAACGTGAAAATAGTCGAAGGAGCAACCTTGACTAAATGACATTTGGGAGTGAAAATTAGACAAGTTTAGATAATATATCCTTAATTTGATTTTGTCTGTAGGGAGTGAAGAGAAGGCTCGAGTGCTGTGATTCAATACTGTCAGGTTTGATGAGAGAGTTGTTGGGTAACAACCAACAACGAGTTATTCCATCTTTAAGAAGTTACCATTCATTCGAGCACTTCAACTCCACACACACTCTATACGAGACAGGTTGGAGAGAGCAAAGCCATTGACTCTCTAAATCTCAAAGAGGAAGACTCGAGGGCGGCCGCGAGAGTTGTCATTTAATCACCTTTTTTACAATTCTCCAAATCAATGGACTTTGATGAAATTGATGAACAATCGAATTCAAATAAAAACATTCGGCCAGCTCTACATGTGTCACTAGAACAGAAAAACCCGTTTTTCTTCATAGAGTCTCAGTTCTTACGGGTTTATTAAGTTGTTTTGTTCCTTATATGGAAGTTAAAAATTAAGCTCATATGCTGCACAAATGATAAAATTCATAGATTCATATAAGATGTAACAATGTCCAATGTACTAATTTGTAAACTAGTGTACAATGCTGATTTCCCTTATTTTTTAATATTTGGAACTTGAAACTTTAATAGTAGAGTAATAAAAGTGAGTACTCACTCGATGTGAATATTACTATAATGCATATATAACTTGAATACCATCTAACAACTTCTATGAAAAGATTAACATTGAGGATCTATATGAAATCATATTGTTTAACTAGATTACTTAACTATGAATTATATAAATTAAACTAAAATCTACAATTCAATTCGATAAGATATAAGATAAGTTTTCAGTAGCTCATTGGAAAAAGTTTAATGAACCTCATACCTCATAATTTGAATTTTTATTTTGAATAAGTTTAATGTTGTAACTATTACCTAATATAAAAATCATAGCATGTACAAATTATTATATGTACAACCGCTCCCGAATATAAATTTTCGGTTATATTTCAGTTATTATAAAATGCCATTTTTTTACCTTCATCTTACTAACTATTTACCTTATTACTGCTTCTAATGTCTTAAGAATCATGCAACTTGTCACAATAGCATTATTGTATCGAGTTTTTCAAACCCATTGCACAAGTAGAGTAATCAATCGATCTCAAATAAGAAATTAGAAGACCGACAAATGAAAAATAGAAACGGCTGGGGAGAAAAAATGTGCAGACCTTTCTAACAAATTAGAGTGACTTGTTGAGATCTTGGGGGGAAGGAATGTCCCAAGTGGAAAGATGCGAGTTTCACTCTCAACAATTCCTCATCTGCTTGGAGTCTATAAAAGAGTCCCAACGGGGATCCTTGCCATCAATTGACTTCCCAAACTGACAAGATGAAGGTGGTTGGAGCTCTGTTCCTTCTGCTTGGCCTAGCCAATGCAGGATTCGAAAATTTTCACGCTCATCCAGCATTTCTCAGGAGCACGGATGAATCAATTTTCAGTAAGCGCTCATTTTTATAAACATCTTATTTGTACGGTAACTCTTTTGGCTTCACTTGATATTATGACCAGTTATAGTTTTTTCTCATAAAGAGCAAATTACACTAATTTCGACACTTTAGAAACTTTTTATTCCATTTCTTGAAAATCATGTAGCTATTTTGCCACCTACTTTTTGTGAATGTTGACTAACCTGCTATATATGGTAGTTGTGCAGTACATTAGTGCATAAAGGTTATACTACAAGTGAGTATTTAAGTACTTAACTTCTTACAAATAAACACGTAGTAAATAATTAGGGTTTGATTAATTGATATTTTTTCAGATTTAATTTTATAGCTTATAGCTTCTTTAAAATATTTAAAATCCATAATCTGTTTAATTTTAGATATAACAATTTTTTCATAATTTAACTTTAGAAATTCATAAAATCGCAATGTAATAATTTTTGATTTTAGCTGTTCGTCCTCGCCATCTTCCATTGCCAAGTAGCTTTTATCAATCCGGACCAATAATTCCATCTCAAGCAACTCCAGCTACTCAAATTCCCTACCTTGTTCGTGAGAGTAATCTTCCTGTTGTCCAGCAATTCTCTCCAATTAATCAATTGCAAACTAATGGGGCTCCGGTCAACCTTGTTCGCTATGTCATTTTAAGAGAATATCAATTTGATGGTCAAGGATTTCCAACCACTGCTGCTCAGAGTCCAAGCCCCCAGCCCGAAGAGCAACAAAGATCAGCTCCAGAAGCTACAAGCTCTGAAACTCCAGTCAATCCCGCTGCTCCAGAGGAGCAACGGAGCATTTTGGCCCAACCACAAGGTGTTCAAATCCCAGCAGAAGCTCAACCACAAGGGGGATATGAAGAATCTCGTGCTCAAATTGTCCCACAACCAATTGTTCCTCAAGCTCCTCAACAAGAGGAACAAGCTGCTCCAGCTCCTCAACAAGAGCAAGTTGCCGAACAACAATCAGCAGCGCAAGAGCAAGTTGAAACCAATGCAATTTCAAGTGAAGAATCCGCCGAATCTCAATCTCAAACAAGCGCTGAACCCGAACGACCGAATATTGTCTTCAGTGTCATCCCAGCCATTGGAGTTGATCTCGGATCTGCAACTCTTCCCTCAAGAGCTGAGCTTAGAGCTCAATATCAGCAACAAGAGCAACAAGCAAGAGAAGCTGAACCACGTCCTGAACAACCCCAACCCCAACAACCTCAAGTTCAAGCCCAAAGTGGATACATTGGAACACCAGAACAACAAGGTCCAATTGAACAAGCAAGACTTACTGCTCAAGCTCCTCAACAAATTCCAGAAGTCCGTGTTGAGCAACAGCGTCAAGAAATTCAACCCCAACAACAAATTCAGCAACAAATTCAACAACAAGAGATCCAACAGCAGCAACCACAACAGCAAGAACAAATTCGATCCCAATTCCAACAAAGACCTTTAAATGAATACATGAACCAAATGGTTGAGCAAGCTCCATTCATGCAGCAACCAGCTCAAATGCAAGCTCAATTTATTCCCCAGATGCAACAAACCCAACAAGGTCCATTCATGCAATATCCCGATATTTCGGCTCAAATGCAAGAAGCGTTCCTTCGATCTCGACTAACTTCATCTGAACCAATTGTTCAATCCCAAGGGTATGAAGTGAGCAGTAACTTCAACCTCGAGCAGAGAGCTCAACAGCAACCAATTCCACAACAAGAATACGAACAACAGCAACCCCAACAACAACAACAAATTATTGAAGCAACGAGGTCTGCTCCAGCTCCAGTTGCTCCTCCTCAGCAACCACAACAAATTGTCCAAGCTGAACCTCAATTCAGAGCAGCTCCCATTCCAGAATCTCCAGTTTTAACCCAATCTCAATACACACTCCCAATCGTTCAACAAGACATCACCAGAGACGATTCTCATCACGCCGATGACAATGAAAATCCACCAAATCAGGAACAAGCTGCAGGATACAATGGAATTGAAGCTTCACCAGCTCCAAATCCTCTTCTGAGGTCAGGTCCAGTCGTTACTCGAGTATCAGACGATACGAATCGAATGGCTCTTGATCAGGCCCTTCGGCTTATTGCTGATTTAGCCAGAGCTGCACAACGTGGAAATCAATTCAATTTAGTCCAACAACCTGAACAACCACAGCCACAACAGCCAAGTCCCGTTTCCGACTTTTCCATCACGCCTTCAGTTGAAACTGAAATGGGAGGTGCCAGAGAAGGTCGACGAATTTCTCCAAGATTGATTGTTGGACAATTGCCCCAAGTTCGGGCCATGCCTCAACCTCAACAGCTTCTCAGATACTACTAGTATTAAAAATCATCAAGTGTTACCTTTTGTTTATTGTTGAGCCATTGACAATGAGTGAATAATGAAGCTCCTTATATGTTCTTAATCGATTTGTACAAAAATATTAATTAGCATCACGCACTAAATGAATAAACTTGTCATAAAATATCATGTTTTTGTTGCATAATTAAAAAGCATAAACACACATATGCATTAATGTTTAATGGCTCAAATAAAATACACAACATAGCGTATGTAATATTTTGATAAGTATTTTATTATACATTAGTTAACTAGCTTTAAATATAATATACCCGCTTATATTGTTTAAGAATTATAAGATTTTCCTTGCTTGTGTGCTCCAATTCTTTTATTTGACCTTTTTTCATATTTTATACTTAAATAGAATCAGAAGTAAATGTTGCTGTATATTTGTTTTACTAATTGTGCAATCTGATTTTCTTGTTTGATTTTAATTTAAAATATATTTTTTGTATCTTCTAGCTTCATCGTCTTGATTTTTCTTAAAGGAAGCATTTCATCCTTTCGCAAGGAAAGCTTAAATCGGTAAATAAAATTAATAAATGCAGAAATTCTTAATGTAAGAGGTATCCGAATGTGTAAGGACATTTACTAATTTTGTGGTTGGTAAAAGTAAATTTTTATTTTAATACCATTGGCAGTTCTAATAAAAGCATTACTGATAATGTTTAGCTTAAACTTTATCTTCATCACTCTTTGCACAACATAATACTAAATAATTAATACTTAATATTGATGCTTACAAGTAATCTAGAACTCTATAAAATGAAGAACACCATTTTCAATTGAAGATAATATACGCGTTAGTGAGAAAAGCAGAAAATCCAAGAGTCGTTCGGACCTTTAAATACAAAATAATTCAGAAATATTAATATGTATTTATTTAATAAATAGTATTTTTAATGTATCTTGTAATGTAATTTCACCAATTGATACTTTCCCCAGGTCATAATGTGCCTGCGTGCTTCTTCCTTTGAATTCTCATCATTTCCCAGCCGGAAAAGTGTGTTGTTGACAGGGGCCATCACAATGAGAGTGAATGGAATAACAGCAAAGTTGAGTGCAGCTAACAAAAGATAATGCCATTTCTCATCCTTCATTCCTCCATTACAATATGTGTAAAGGGCTGCGGCAGCTGAAGTGTTGATGGTTAAAAGAGCAATCTTTAATCCACGATTGTAAAACTCTTTCCATGAAGGTAATGGATCATTGGATGACAAAATCGCTGGAACTCCAACGTAGCTTAATGTGAAACTCATACCGGCAAATACTCCGGTCGAGATTAACATTGCTCCTTTAATCATTTGCTTTGACAGTGACTAGATGGATAAAAAAACATAATATTTACCTGTACATTAAATATATTATATGTATTTATCTAAACAGGTGTTTGAATTAATTTGTGGACACCATAACCAGGAAACTGAACCCGTAGGGAGACAGGCCGATAACTGGTATATATACGTCATCAAACCTACAACCCTTTGGAATGATCCGATCGGAATGGAATTTGTACTAATCGATTCTCAGATATCCAGCGGTGTGCCTTCGACTTAAGCACCAAATCTCTGACCCTCATGATTGTCGAGTTATTCAACGAAAAAACGAAATTTTGATTCTTCAGGGGTAGGAGTTTCTACATTTTTTTGAAATATTTTGGAAAAGTTTATTTATTTAAATTCACTCCTGTGGTTCCTCGAGAGCATTTGAAAGGTCAAATGTAGTGAAATTGAAAATATTTCTATAAACTCGACGAGTTTATTTATTAAATTTCAACATGTTGCTAATGAATTTATTAAAACTAATTAAATGATGGGGAAAATTAAAATTAATTTGAAAGTTGACGAGTTTGTTTATTAAATTGTAGGCAATGAATTTATTTAAACGGGATATTATTAAAATTTTCAAATATTGCTCGAATTTGGCTAAAACGCCTAATAGATTTATAACTTTTTAAATAATATTTTATAATGGGTTAAAGGTCACTTATGGGAAGGTGATATGATAACCGTAGTTGATAAACTCATTTTATAATATAATTGAAAAGTCATACTAAAAGCAGTAATGGGGATACTGAATATTATTATTGATCGGCGTGATCGGGTATAATTTCAAGAATAATAAATACAATTTTGATACCTAATAAGGTATTAGGAAATCCTCCATTGACGGATAAACCAACTGAACAAATAATGCGATCCAATTTGGTTAAAACGCCAATTAGAATTATAACTTTTTTACACATTTACTACAATCTTAAAGTGATCCGTATGTGACAGGTGACATGACCTGGGTAATTGCGATAATACAAAATGGGTTATCGATGGAATACAGATATTATGATAACCTTACATAGGTGTTACTCATTTGTAATTTGTTGATTAGTTATAGTAGGAAAACAAAATATTATTAATGATCGGCTTGATCGGTTATGGATTACGAATAGTAAATACAATTTTGTTACCGAATCAAGTTATTGGGACACCCTCCAATGACTGGTGGCTGGTAATCCGACTGATCAATTAATGCGATCGACAACCATGAGGTTTAGAGAGAGTGAAAAACATGAAAGAAATGGGTTCTTGGATCGTTTAGAGCAACACCTAATAATTCTTTAGTCGGATATTCCAATTTAGTAATCTATCTGATAGACGGGTTACAGATATTGGAATATCCACGATTACGGGTGACTCAATGGTATCCTGAAATCCAAGCATTGAGTGACCCGTAGGTTACGGGTGACCGGTTCGTACATTATATACTACGCTAATAATTAATTTCAGTAATTAATTGCTTACCATTTTACAAAATCCTCGATTCAAATAAAAATTGAGTAAATTTAAGATGAAATAAAAGTGTTGAAATAAACTTTAAGCCAGCTGTACTGCAGTCTAACCAATTAGCCCGAATCTGCTGCTTCTAGAGTGAGAAAGTGCTTTGCTGAGTTGAAGGTCATCTTCTGCAAGTTTTTAGGGAGTTACGAGGTGAGTTTTTATGAATACGTGAATATTGAGCTAATACGAGCTTTGGCTTTTTTATCTTGAAAATAATAGTCAGCAAGCTAGGCAAGCAGTATCATCAATCAAATTAGTAATTATTGATGATTATACATTCACATGCAAGAATTTTATTGGCAAAAACAGTCTCAATTATCAACAGATTTTAGCATCGTATATAATTTCATCCTATAACGAAAAATACCAATTTGTGATAAATATTTAAAGTGTAATTCTCATATCCGATGTTATATACTGTGAGTAGGTGTATGTATTTATATGAATATGATGAGATGAGATGATAACCAATAAATTAAACAATTATTTCGTTAAAAACGTGTATTTTATATACACATATTATTATCTTTATTTTTAAGTTAACAGTTAAAGTAAAATCGAGTAGTTTTTAAAGATATAAAGATGAATAAGATGGCACTTTTGTGCACAATGTCAATCATCAATAATTGTAATATCATCAGAGTCAGAAATGACTTTCGCTTTTTTTCGTGAAAGATTTTTTTCTTTTGGAACGATTGCTCTTTTCATCCTTCCTTTGAGATCTTGGGTTTTGAAGGGAAAAAGGATGGACTTATTTCCAGTTGAGTTACCTGGAACTATATATGAGATCGTCGAATAAGGAGTAAAAAGAAAGTCTTCTTTCAAAAATCCATTCAATAAAAGTAAACAAATTAACCTTTCCGACAACGATCGTGAAAGATAATTTGTAATTCCATCAACTCTCAATTTCTTAGCTCCTTTTCCATCCCAAGCATCAAGTAGTTTGAGAGGAGTGAGTCTTTCGTTCAACCCTTTTGAATTTTCCAGAATCCGAAGAATGTCGTTAAAAGAATTTCTCATGTCCACATCTTCAACGTCATGCAAATTCTGTAATTCATAAACATTAAAAAATAAAAGTAGAAACAAAAAGATTTTTTAATTCAGTAGTTTAGTATTTTTATGAAATAATATTTATCTATAATTAAATATGCATATAATATAAATTACGTACATTACAACTATCACAATTGTTACAATTTCCAAGATCCCATTTATCTCCAAAATGTTCGGCTAGAAGCTCTTTCCTGCAGGTCGAAAGGTTGATGGCAAAAGAGAGCATTTTGTAAACGTTTCTTAATCCATTTTTTTCTTGCATCATTAGTTGCGTAGCACGGAAGACATCCGAAATTTGAAAATAAAGAATACAGTGAGCTTCTAATCCGTCTCTTCCAGCCCGACCCGTTTCTTGGTAATAATTCTCAACTGATTTCGATATTGAATAGTGAATAACAAATCGAACATCCAATTTGTTGATACCCATTCCAAAAGCAACGGTTGCAACGATTATAGGAAATTTCCCTAAATAACAATTTGTCGAGTATGAATTTAATTACAATAATTATAATTTTTAATAGAAGTAGGTTTTACCTTTATACCAAGATGATTGAATTGAGGTTCTATCTTTAGGATCAAGTTGAGCATGGTAATGAGTTGCTCTAATTCCCAAAGATCTCAATTTAGCAGACACATCTTCGGTATCCTTTATTGTAAGGCTACGAAATAATTGATTAATTACAACTTTTTCATACTATACTAACCAACATATTGATAAGAGCTATCCTTTTTTGATTATCAAATTACATAATTTCCTTGTTAATTTACCAATAGATTATTCCTGTTTGTCCACTAAACCGTGATTTAATCAGATCTGCAATTTCGTCTATTTTATCCTTTTTTGAAGTCTCAATGACTTCGTATTTAAGATTTTCTCTATAAAAGCTTCCTTTGAGCACTAGAGATCCTTCAATGTTTAGTATTTTTTGAACGTCAATAATCACATTTGGAGTAGCGGTAGCCGTTAGACCTGATAAATATAAATGTCATTTTAAATGTGAATGAGTTTTCAATTAAAATGGTTTTAATTATTATTCTAAAAGTCTAGAACACTTACCTATAATCGTAATTTTGGGAAATTGACCTTTCATAATATTTAAGAATTTGTAATCTGGACGAAAATCGTGACCCCATTGGCTGCAACTACATATACAAAATACATATTCTGTTCTTAATCTTTAGATTAGAAGATTATAGTGAATATAAGAAATTCTGGTAAGGTACATAATGTATTTTCTTATTTACCAGTGGACTTCATCTAAAAAATCAAAAAACCAATTTGATTAATTACTACTTTAAATATTTTAATGTTCGTATATTATATTAGTATATGTTACCAATTACGAGTCGAGGAAATCTCTTCGCGTTGTACATTTTTTGTAGTTGTGAGAGAAATCGTTTACTCTTTGCCAACTTTTCAGGAGTCACATAAAGCATCTTGAGATTCGACTTTGGGTCGATCATAGCACTAAAGATTTCTTTTGACTCTTCTTTACTTGTTGAAGAGTTGAGAATTTTGGTTGGAACTTGCAAAGTGTTCAATGATTGAAGTTGGTCTTCCATTAAAGAAATCAATGGTGAGATGACAAGTGTTATACCGGATGTCATCACTGCAGGTAATTGAAAACAAAGACTTTTTCCTGCCCCAGTTGGGAGAATGAGAATACAATCCAAACCGCTCATTGTCGCTAAAATCAAAATAATCTCTTAAAATCATTTCACTATAATACCAACTGGTATCTGGTATATATTATGTACATACAAAAACTACTTTAGTTGATATTATAAAATAAATATTATATTAAATACCATTGATTGCAGCCTTTTGTAAAGGACGATAAGTTTCAATATTGAATGTGTCCTTTAGAAGTTTATTCATTTTTGCAGTCCATTCAAAGTCATCGGCTTCGTACATTTTAACAATTTCATCGCCCTCGTTTAATGATTTTAATGTCAACTCTAGTGATGAAATTTTTTGCTGGATGTCAGTTTTTCGAGCTTGAAGATTTTTAATATCTTCATTAATTCTTAAAAGTTCTTGCTTTCCTAACCGTAGTTCATTTTGTAAATGAATTATTTGAGCCATTTTATAATATAGCAACATCACGTAAATCAAATGTCAGCTGTCAGTAAAGTGTTAAGAGCAATTCCGGTTTAAGAACATTTAACAGCCAAAATGTTTAAACGAGTTCAATCAATATAAAAATTTAAAATCGAAGCAAGTCGATGAAAGTTAAAAGATTTGTAGCGGCTAGTGGCACCGAATATGTTTTCATTCTTTTATTGTAAATTAGAGAGACTTTATAAGAAACTAAAGCACACCAAAGAATATAGGAGCTTTGAAATGTTCCTTCAGAATTTTATTCAAAAAAATTTTCTCATTCGCAATTTAACGAAATAAAATAATTTAACATTTAATGCAAAATTAAGACTTTTAAAACATATTTGGTCTCTTAATGAAGTCAATCTATTTAAACTTAATTGTCATTTAAGCTTTTTATTTAAGTTTTATCTTTACTTTTTTGCTCCTATAAAAATACTACGTCGTCTTAAAAATCAATTATTATAAGACGACAATGACATTTCTGCCTAAGCTAAGATAGGTAAGACCTAAGATAGGTTATTGTTGTTTTTATTACTATTTACATTTTAATAAACATACCTAATTATTAAAAGTAATTATTCATTTTTGTTTAGGACAATTTTGATTGAGAAGCAAAGTCTTTGTCAAAATGGTTCTTGGAGGATTCGAAAATTCAAACTATTCTGAATATTTTGGCGTGAAGAAATGTGTAGAGCTTCCAGCAAATAATAACATTGATGTGGAAGCATGTTATTCAGATGGAATTGTCAATTATTTTGCGATTACATTGAAGGCGTAAGTGAATTCATATTCGTATTATATACCTATAATACCTAAAGAATTCCAAAATGTAGTTTCTTTCTTATCTTTAATCATCCAAAACATTTCTTAACATCATTTTCAAATTACTTCGTTTTTAGTTCGTCGGATTTACTAGTAATTTCTGATGGAACGAAAAGAACTGACTCAAAAACTGAAAATAGTTGGTGTATCCGAAATATTCCTTGGTTCAATGATGGGTCGAAAAGAATCTCAGCTCTTGCTTTCGACACAGAGGCTAAACTCTATATTGGAAGTAATACTTTAAATATTTGTTTAGAATGATGAATTATCAAATCATATAGTCTTAACATATATCAATTTCTTATTAAAACTTTGTTATAAATGATTTAGCTAAAGACGGAAATCTCTATGAGCTTTCATATCTACCATTGTTTTCAACTTTGGAATTACTTGAATCACAAGTGGATTTGAAACTTCTCTTTAACAATCCTGATGTTAAGGTATGAATTCATGTAAAAACGAAAGCAAATTAAAATATATTTCTTATAATAAAATTATTTTGGATTATTTTAGACTGTTGCAATACTGGTGCACATTAAAGATCGAACAAAGTTTTTATTATTAAATGGTTCAAACGGAAAATTTGTGCTGGTCAGCTACAATTATCTTCCTGTTCTTGTGACATTCACCTTCCCAATAGTGTCAATGGATCTCTTTTTAAATCGCCATGATCTACAGTGTCTTCTGGTATTTCATTTGTGCAATTTCTAATATCGATAGTACAAATTTGTAGCATTGATTAATTACAAAATTGTTTCTTTTCGTATTTCAAGGTTTCATTAGAAAATGGGCAAAATTTGTATCTTAATTTGGAAGATCTTGACACAGTATCAGAATCAGAAGTTGAAACTCCAGGGAAGAAATCTATTTTCCGAAAAGCGAAAGAAAACATAATGTCAAAATTTTCAGATGACAAGATTGGATTTTTTAGGAAATCTAGTAAAGAAACACTTGTTTCTCCAGGTGTAATTAATGTGAAATCTCAAGGGTCATTTCCTTCTGTTACAACAGCTATTTCTTCTCTAATATCAAAGCCACCATTTCCAATTGGGACAGTGAAATTTCAAGCGGTCGAAGAAACTCATTGCAGAGGACATTTGAAAAAAATCATTGGAGGAAATCAGTTTTATAGACATTTGCTCACAAAAATGGATGTAAGAAACTTTGTTCATTATGTATAAATAATATAATGCTATTTATTATCTACATATTATGTAGAATACTTATGGTAGATCAATTTAAATTATTTTAAAATTATTTAAAGATATTTGACGCGGATTTTCGACAACAGCAAGCTATTTTTGTCGCTCCCAATATGACCGAACTCTATGTCTTTCAAAATGTTTTTTACGGAATCGATGAAGAGAATAGCAGTATCCATTGCTGTCTTGTTCAAAATGGAACGGTAACAACTTTTGTCATTTAATGCAATTAGTATGAATGTATTATTCTTTAAAATGTTTATTTTGATGAAAAGTGTAAAACTTTTATTTGTATTTTATACATTTCAGTTGAAAGAATACGCATCAATGGATTTTCGCCCAAAAATATTATCCATAGAGCCCATTGGACCTGTGGATGATGCACCATATTCTGCTTATATTGTGGCTGAAGACGGAATTTACGATATTACACTCAGGTTTGTTCTTTTATTTATACAAATTATAACATTGATATTGCAATTTAAAAAGAATTAAGAATTGTGCTTATCTTTTATTCCATTCAACTCTTAATTTCGTACTTTGTGATACAGAAAGCCTCCAATGGAAATTGCCGTGGAGTTACTGAACCGTGATGTTCAAGGTCCCTTAATGGATATATTGATTACTTCACTTAAAGTTACACGAGGCCAAGTATGCATTGTAGCTGGAGATGCTAAATGTTCAGAAGGGAAATTTGCCAAGACGATTCTCTATTACAAACTCGCAGGGGTACTAACGAAAAACCAATGATTAAACTTCACCTTCACTTATAACCTTCATTCAATTAAAAACTAATTATGATAAAATTATCTTAATAGTTGTCCCATAGTAAAATTGTGGCCAAATTTGGATCAAAGAAACTAATTCCCGCAATGTTATGCTTCCATGAACTCGTTGAGGCCGAGAGGGCCAAGCTTGCTGGGAATTATACTGAACGCAAAATGATGGCAAATCTTGTTCTTTTGGGCAGAATTGAACAATATTTAAGACATGGGAAAGCCAAAGCTGGCCAACTTAAAGATCCCAAAATCTTATTAAGGTAATATACTTATAGTATTCGTATGAATCAATGAGTCAATTTCTATGATTTTGTTCTACTTGTGTTAATTACATATTTACATAATAATTGAATTGTCTTCAGGACGCTATTAACATCGAACATGGAATATTGTTCAAAGAGAGCAGTTGAATATCTAAGCCATCAAGTACTTCTCTGGGCTTTAAACTTGACTGCTAAGACAAGGCATTCCTATTCGGATGTACTGAGGAATTTCTATTACAGACAGGAAATTACCAAGACCTTTATTAACACAAAATGTAATTATTACAAATTATCCTTTAATAATCTAATAAATATAAAAATAACGCACATTATAAATTATGAATTTTATGTTTTACACATTACAGTTTATACAAATGTAGAGACGTTCAATTTATTAATAATTTATTATTTCAGCTTTTTGGGATTTAACTACTCACGAATGGATCACAATATTTTCTGCTCCAACTTCTGTATTCATTTGGTATCGTGATGTTGTAGTGCAGAATATTAAAAAAGTTGAAGCCAGGATACTATGCAATTTGATCCATCTCTTTGTTCCTTGGAGGCGTGAACTCCTAAAAAAGATGTTCTGTGCGACAGATCTTGGAGAAATTATTGATTTCACGGTAAAATCAAAAAATTATTAACATTATATAAATAAATTATTATAATATTAAAGATCTCAATTGCATCTCTAATTTACTTTCATTTTAGGAAGCGAATAGAGTCGTACTTGGAGATTATATCCAACTATTCATAAATTTACTACTTGAATCAATCAAAAGAAGTAATATTGTGTTTACCATTTTTAAGAAACGTAAATATGTTTTTAATTATTAAAAAGTTTATTTTAACTCGCTGATTTGAAATTGCAGAAATCAAATGCAAGGTTCCTAGATACTTGTATAATTCAGTTGCTCAATCGTATCAAGATAGGATGCAGTTGAAAGAAAATAAAAATAGCATAGCAGGCAGGCTGTTAAATACAGATTTTCACAGAAAATTTGCAGCATCTTCAAATCATTGCATATTTATAAGAAATGGAAAAGTTTATTCTTGGGGAGAAAACAAGTTTGGACGTTTAGGTAATTTTCGATCTAAATTCATTCGGTTCTAATGATTACAGAATTTTTAAATATTTAATATTTTTATCTCAATAAGAATTTAATTCAAATTGTACTTAATTGTCATCACATAAATAGGCATATCTGAATCAGAGCACAAGTACAAATTGATTCACGATTCTCCATGTAACGCTGGTTTGTCGCCTTCACTTCGCCTTCCCATTGTATCCGTTTCTTGTGGTCAAAATCATACCGTTGCTCTCACATCAGTTGGGGTAAGATAATGTTTTATTCATCTATCCATAAATATTCTAAAAATGCTAAATAATATAGATCTTTGATAATTTTTTACTTGCAGACATTGTTAGTATGGGGGAATAATCTGTTTGGTCAGCTCGGCGTTGGACAAGAGACAACTTTCTCAGAATATCCTATCCCGATTGATATTCCCAATGTGATATTTACACAAGTTGCTGCTGGAAGCTACCACACATTAGCCATCGATCATCTTCATCGTGTTTGGACATGGGGATGGAATATCCATGGTCAACTTGGAAATGGAGATTTTGAATCTTCATTTTATCCGAATGTGGTGCAAATGAAAGAAAAGGTAATTTTGAATATAGGTATGTATTTATTTATCAGTTAAAACAATGATATAATTTCTTATATATGGTATACTAAAAGACATATTTCTTAATTTATGGTTATTTCAAAAAATCTTGGTTGATAAAAGTATATCATTAATGTTTTATACAATTCAGGATACAATCGTGCAAGTGAGTGGAGGTCATTCGCATTCTGCGTTCCTCACTAGCGATGGGAGGGTGTACACTTGTGGGTGTAATCATTTCGGACAACTTGGTTTGGGATCTGGTCCCAAAGTGAAGAAACCATGCGAATTGAATTTCCCGGATGGTGCCATCATTCGTTACCTCACTTGTGGCTCTTGTTCAACTGTAAGTTCACCCCACTTCCACTTCTGGCATTTCTGATTCTTTCCTCTTCATTTCGCTTCTTAACGTGAGGTCGGTGTGGTCGAAACTACACATTCTAGAAGGTTTAGGTATTGATTCCACATAAAATACAGGAACAGAGGAGGACAAGATTTGGCTTTCAGTTGCAATTTTTTCTGGCGTTGATGATAGACGCTTGAGAAGACTTGTAGCAGACCACATTGAAAAGCTCTTGTAGAGAAAGTAAACACTCACAGCCACAATGTACACTGTTGGTTGTACCATCGTAGAAATAGCAGTGTAAATATAATAACCGAATACGGCTAGAGTGAGAAGGTTCACTAGGGCAGTTACAATCAGCCAAGTTTCGACTAATCTGTATTTCCTCTGTAAATTACAAATACAAAACCTTATTTAATTGTTTTATATTTATGTTATATTTGTATGGTATACAGATATTTAAGCAGTAAAGTGTCTTATTTTTATTTTTCAAGAACTTACTCGAAAGGATCCTTGAAAAAGCAACATTCCTATAAGAAAAGCCATTACTCCCATTGAAATATCTAATACAAATAATATTATTCTAGTTTCTTCTTTATCACCTGTAGGAAAAAATTCAATTCAAGTATTAATTTAATTTACTCCACAATTTAAAATATTATTATGAATCATGATTCATGAATATACATGCTTTTATAATATAATTTATACT
Organism: Neelides folsomi; assembly: GCA_034687125.1. Lineage (NCBI taxonomy): Eukaryota > Metazoa > Arthropoda > Collembola > Neelipleona > Neelidae > Neelides > Neelides folsomi. Next base: position 39,621 of record JAQGBZ010000478.1, read on the forward strand.
TATTACTTCTCTGATAATGTGGAAATGTTGACATAAGATTTTCATATGATGATGATTCTTTATAAAAATACACAGTGTAACTTATATACAATATGGCAGCGATCTAAAATAAATTAAGTATTTACACATTTAAAATTTTAATCCTTGAAGAAGTATCAGTGCAGATAAGTAAGTGCAGTGCAGTTTTAGAAAAATAAAAATTGAACAATACTTTCACTTAATATTTATAATACTTACTCTATTTAGTTCAAATCAATCTCCAATGAATAAATTCACAATATAAATATTACTTATATACGTAAGCAAACAGTAGAAGTAAGAAGGATTTGGGAAGTAGAAAGTATAGGGCAAATTAAAGGAGAAACCAGCATAGGGACAATAGCGAGGGATTTGCGGATGGATGCGAATGCGGATGAGATGAGGATGCTGATGCTCTTATCACACACAAATGCCCTATGCTGGATCCCCCTTGTTTTCTCATATGCTTTTGCATTCCGAAACCTTTCCTACTTCTACCCAAACATAAATATTCAAAAACAGTAAATTGTAAATTAGTAAAGTACCATATCGATAACTGCAAAGATTCTTGCACCCAGCCCAGTATTGTTGGCGTATTTGTAGCTGTATATTGTATGTTCATCTAAAAGCACTTTATGTCCCGCCTTCATTATATTTTATTTTAAAAAAATTAAAAGGGTTTTCCAGCTTTTCCAAGTGATGCTACGCGAGAGTTTGGGGCACTATTGGATGAAGTAGTGCGATAATTGTTGATTAAAAGTGGAAACTAAATATGTCACCAGGCATGAGCAAATGATATGGGTTAGCCTTAAGATTCTGATCTTCTATTTCGTCAATGTTGAATGACGGAGATTAGTGAGAAAATGTGTTGATAAGGGTTGCCCATTCGGATATGAGGTGGCCCAAAAGGCCACAATTGAGGCCTTACGCATTAACGAGGTCAGGCCGAGAATGCTTGGATGGAAGCCTTGCGTGACTTATTTTTCTACTCATCTTTCAGGTGATGGTGACCACGAAAAATCGGGTATACTACTCAGGAATAAATCCGATCTCTATCAGGAGCATCATGCTTTCTAAGAAGCGACAGCAAAATGGGCCTCCGCAGAAAGATGAAATACCTGAAGATCGAGATCATTCATTGCCAATTATCATAGAGAGCACACATATATCTGGAGATATTTTAACGGTTAGACCAAGACCAAATACATCATTATTTTTATGTCATATAAGATTAGAGATTGGTAAAGATTTTTTGAATAATTGATATACTGATGTTATCACGGAGGATTTAATATGATTGTTAATTTGTAGGTCGACGCTGGTGGAACTCATTTGGGAGTGCTTACAACACTTGGATTGGTTTACACATGGGGTATTGGAAAGAGCGGGCAGCTGGTTCGGACAGACGACGATGGAAGAACCCTTGAACTCATTGACACTGAAGATAAAACGATTATTGCCTCAGACATTGTATGTGCTGGAGATTGCACTTTCATTGTTGAAGCCAGCACTGGCAGAGTCTTTGGCTGTGGCTTTAATTCTTATGGCCAGGTATATTAATTTTGACTACTTAAGTCTTAAAGTTAGAAGATGTCATTTAAAAAAAATTTAACTTATCTGTGCATCTTTAGTTGGGAAAGTTGGAGATGGAAGAAACTTCTTCGTCAATAATGACAATTAGAACAAGAAAACGTGTACTCAAAGTGAGGCAGCCATCGAATATTTACTTTCGTTTGAGAGAAATTCACGGACTCCCACGACTCATTCAAGACAATGAAAATAGTCTCATTGAGCCTGTAATTGAACCTCCAACGGAAGATGTAAATCAGCAACTCCTTGAATGGTCACTCAAGGTCCTCAGAAAAAACTACGATCAAGCAACAGTTTTAAAAATGGTATTAATTTGTATAAAAATTCATTCCTTTTATGCAAATCATGACATGGTGGTAATGGTCTTGAGCTTACTATTTTTATATCTGACTTTCAGGCTTTAAATTGGGGTAATTATGGAGCAGCAGCATTGCTTGAAACTCTTGCTGATAATTACGATTATGCACTAAAATACACACTCGTTGCAAATTACAACAACAAGCTGGAAACGTCGAGCCAAGTGGCTACATATCTAACACAAGTTAATCGGGAAAACAAAGCATCAGTTGAACAGGTTAGCAATTACTATTTTTCTTATTGTGTTACTAAACAGCTTTGGGGTATATTTAAGCTTATGATATTCGCATGTTTATAATAAATCGGCACATACTGATAAAAATGCCAAAATTCTCTATAAAATGCATCAATCGAATTTATTACGACAGACGGTTGGATATTTTGCTTTGTTTGAATGTAATATGGCTTGTAATTTTGTATCAATTCAAAATTGACAATTAACAATGTATATGTGGATAATACTAATTGCATACTTATATAAATGTGTGATATACGAGAATGTGTTTATTAACTTTATTAGTCAAGCTTAAATTTGTAAATATTTATTTAGTTATATACATAGTTTGCTTGAACTATTTACTAACGAGCTCTAAATTGAATAATTTATACAAAGCGTGTGATATTTATTAGGCGTGCCGGTTTCTTGAAGTGATGATAAACCATTGGCGAAACTTTGGTTTAAATCCCTCTGATCTGGAGGAAATTCTTGAGTTTCATCGTAATTATTCTCCATGGGATATTCTTCTTGGGGTTGCAGTGAACGAAATCATTAACTCGTCTTCAGAAAGGTGTTGATTTTGGATTAAAAATTCGTAGGGCTTTTTCATAGAGTTTGCTTTGAAATTAAATTAAAAAAATTAAATTAGATTGTAATAGTTTTCGAAGTAAGCTAAAATAAATTTTTTGATTTCAAGTGCGGAGTGGCTCTCGACTCACTTGACTCCACTGTTCATCCTCACGGCACTCCGGGAGAGTGAGAACGTTGAAGGAGAACCAGTAGAATTGGGTTTGAATAGGAAGGCTGGTCCTTCATCCGAATCTGAACCGTTCTACGAGAGTTCTTACAAAGCAAATGGCCTTCGTACGTGTCCAATCACTCAGTTCTCGGCTGATGATGACAATGATATTGACATCAAAGGGAGTTACAGGGATCAAATTCCTTCGTGCTCAAATTAAATGTCCTATATTTATCTTTTATCCTATTTATCATCTCGGCCTTAGTAGGCAGTAGTAGGCACTTCTTTACCACAGTGTAGTCCTAATTCGTATGCAATTTTGTATAATATAGGAAAACGTTGTAATATTGTAAAATAAGTTAGATTAACTATTAAAATATTAGGCTAACAATAATATAATTCCTCAAGATAAGATGAATATGAGGAAATATTTCTTGCCAATTTCAGAAACTATTTGTTCAGTACACCATCGTTATTGTGTTCTATTTATTGATTGTAATTATGTAAATATACTTCTTGTCCAGCTGCCAAAATAAGACACAATCTTGAAAAATATTTTAGAATATCTTCAAAATATTCATATTAGGCATGCGGAGATTTATTAATCTTAAATATATATATATATATATACAGTGACGGTACTTTTTATTTACACCACTTGTGATGGTCACATTTACTCTTCAATACATCTCTGTCGTTT
>JAQGBZ010000479.1:0-42917 GCA_034687125.1 Neelides folsomi
GGGTTCAATATGTGGCCGGGGGTCGAACTCATTTTTTTTAATTGTGGCCCGGGCCATATTTCGAGCCAAAGCGGTATGTACATAGGTAGATAAGTACATACAGGTATGTACATACTTATACATTATAAATTATAAACCTATGTGTAGAATACTGATACATTAAAATTCCTAATATATAGTATACAGGGTGGGCCATAAGTATATTTCTTTTTTAATTAAACAATCATATAAAAAAGAAAGATACTTATGGCCCATCCTGTACAGGTACATTGTAAATGTACATACATAATGTACTTTTGTAAATTTTAGTTTGAGTTTTAGGTATATGAATTTATGAATATTTAAAAAGATAGCTTCTGCCTGATAGAAGTTGATATGATAAAAAGCTAATTGAAAACTCAACGGCTCAGGCGAATAAGAAGAAGGAAAGAGAAAAAAGAGGAAAAATGAGGTGGAGATGAATGAGGTGAAAATTGTCCACACAGGAAAATGAAAATTAGATTCAAAGTGACTATTAAATTTATGCATAAGAAACCTTATTGATCTCATTTTCCAAACCTTTCTGGCTCATAATTGAATAAGTCAAAGAAAGGAGACAAATCTATCTTCGTCTCTTCCAATTTCCTCTTCCTTCAGCCTTCTTCAATCTAATTTCTTATATTGCATCTTATACATATATTATACATCTATATATATGACATCGACATCTTATATTTATGTATTATATTATATGATGAAGACTCCTTTAACCTTAACTTATAAAAACTCATAATGTATGGATTTAGTAAAAGTCAACGTGCTCATTTTTCTTCTTCAAATATCTTCAGTTTCTTGAGACTTTTAAACTTCTCAGGTTTTCACCTTTTTCTAACATTAAATTTAATCATTTAGGGTTTCTATTTGAGTTTTAAAAATGAACCTCGGGAACCTTTGTGTTCAAAATACAAAAGAGGAGATTTGGATGAAAATGGCTATTTTTACCCTTCGCTTTCTTTTGCATAATAAGTTGAAATATTTAGATGAAAATGTTTGAAAGTTCTCCAGAGGTGGAAATTATCCGTAAAAGGGTCGAATATTCAATTCCAACTTTTTTTGTATCTCCATTGAAGGAGGAAACAAATCTAGGAGTTTTTTCGCAGTTTTTTTCCTAGGGTTTTTACCAAGAGTTTTTACCGAGGGTTTTTGTAATGTTTTTTTGTATTCTGAATTGGTGAAGGGAAATGAGATGATTTTGTGCGTTTTTTCCTCAGTTGATTCAATTTCTCTTTTTTCAGAGTTTCTTCCCTTGAGACAATTCTAAAAAGTCGGGAGTCTCCCTGTGAAAGCATTCAAGAATTGAAGGAGGAAGTCAATCTGCTAAAAAACAAATTGGAAAGTTACGAGCATCTTAGCTGGCTAGGTAAGAATCCAAACAATTTATCTATTAAAATTTATCTTATTCAATTTATTACAATTTTACAAAGTAAAGAGATTGCTCAGCTTTTATTAAATTAAAGTTAATTAATAATAAAGGCAAAGGCAAATGATTTTTAAATTAATTAACAAGGTATATATGTAAAGGAAATTTTTTAATTAATGGGAAAAGATATCAGTTAATAATTTGCATCAAAAAAGCGTATTTTATTCAAACTACGTCTTTACATAATAAAACTTGTAAAACTTTGAGTAAGAGCTGGGCGAAGCTTCGAATTTTTGAGGGGAAAAAGGAGGAAAAGTTTGGAACTTTATAACTTGTGCTGTTTATGTAACAATCTATTGTGAATTGTGAGGATAATTTAATCGTTGACTTTAAAAACTCTTTATCGAGTGAAACGCTAAACTTTCCTGAGCACTTTTTTTTTAAACTTTGACTTATCACACAAAGAGGAATAAACTCAGCGTCTATACGCTTGTGAATTGTTCAGAATATAATAATTATTGAAAAAAGTTTATTTTACAGAAGGCTTACATTTATTCTACTTACATTTACTGGTCGTAATATGCTCACGTTGGTGAAAGTACAGATACTATATTCTTGTACAGGGTGAACCAGATCTCGAGGAGTATTTATAAACGGGAATAACTTTTTTATTCACAAACCAAATTTCATAAACTGCCTCTTTCAATTGATCCATAGAAGACAAGTTTTAAGAGTATACGATATTTTCGACATGACCCCAAATATAAAAATTGAGGGGAGTCAAATCGGGGAAACGCGGAGGTCATGTATTTATCCATATGAGATAAATGAAAATTGTGAAAGTGAGAACCGGGAAGACTTTCTCAAAGAAAGTAGCTGTCGTTTATTTTGGGTTTAACCATTTCAGCTAATAGTTTGTCATATAATAAAGTAATGTTATCCCCATCATATGCCTATCTTAATAGTTTTTTTATTATTAACCATCTTAAAGTTACATTCGATAAAAATACTCCACGAGATCAGGTTCACCCTGTATATATTCTTTTACTTATATTTTTTACTTCATACATTTTGTATGACAATAATGGTCTTAATGGTGTTCTTAATGGTAGTCTTACGGTATGTGTCAGAATGAATTGTAAATACAATGTATTTTCCTTATTTGGAACAACATCTAAAGGATTTTTTAAAAGTAAATCTCCAAACCACATAAATTGAGTTTGACAACTAATGAGATTTTAACTTATAAACTTTGAAGGGTTCTACAAAGCTCTCCATCCTCACCCAATTCCAAGACCAAAGGACCCTCCGAAATCCCAAATCAACTTGAATCATGAAACACGCGGAGTTGGATATCACAAAAAGAGTAGGGAAGAGAAGCAGCTCATATGTGACAAATTTATTAAATCAAGGTAATATTAAATACAATTAAATTAATAACAATAATTAAATTAAAGTTGTCTTTAATGTTGGAATTTTTAATTGATGATTTTTTTTGATTTTTTGCAGTGATGTTGTTCTTACAAAAGAAACGTGCCAATTATTGCGTGAACCGACATTCGATAACTGGCAATGGGAAGACGAAGAAATGTTGGTGCTTCTGCAACAAATGTACCTTGATCTAGAGCTTCCAAGTAAATTTGATATCGAGATAAACATTCTGAGAAACTTTCTTGTGAGTGTTTATCACAATTATAATGATGTTCCTTTTCACAACTTTCGCCATTGCTTTTGTGTCACTCAAATGGTGAGAATTTTTAATCATCTCTTTAACAATCTTTTTAATTAACTATTTAGATCAACTTTTATATTTTAATGTTTCTATATAGTATTCTTTAATATTTGTAATTTTTGTAAATTAAAATTGATTGGTTTAATAGATGTATGGTTTGGTGAGTTACGTAAACTTGTCCGAGAAAGTTGGAGATCTGGAAACTTTGATATTACTCACATCCTGCATTTGCCATGACTTGGTAAGACGATAAAGTTGATAAATTAATTTTAATATTATTTTAATATTAAAATATCCTATATAGAATAATAAAGTTTCAAGGCAGTCAACCGTGTAAAAAATATGTATTGCTAAATATATTAAAAAACTTGACTTATTTTATATAATAAAATATTTGAATATTAAATATATACTTCGTGTGTCTAATACATACACATATTATACCTATATGTCAATAAATGAATATTGTAGAATGTTTTATTAATAATTTAATCCATGTTAAAATTTCACTTAAGAAAATTATCCAAATTCCTATTTGTTTTCTTTCAGGACCACCCGGGATATAACAATATATATCAAGTAAGAACTTTCCTCCTTTAATTTATTAAAGTCTGATTAGCTAAAGGCAATAATGGTGAAATGAGGGTTTAAATGTTAAATGAGAAATTAGTGGAAATGATCCCTTCATTTCCAGAAGGAATCAAAGCTGTAGAAATGAGTACATAAACCATCAAAGAACCCATTTATTATTTGTCTCTACAAGAAAAGACTTAATTTTCCAAAGTGGAAACTTCTTCGGCTGTTCGAACATTTGAAGAGAATGCCATCGGCAAAATGTCAGAACAATTAGTTTCCTAATCACACAAATTCTCGTCTCCAAAACCCTTGAGGAATTCAGCTTAACTTTTTCAATCCCCCTACAGCTTTTTTAATAAGACTCTTAATGTTGACTCGACAAATAACATTGTGTTGGAAGTCTTTGTCTTAAAATCTTAAAGCCATTTTAATAAATAGGATTTTAATAAAGAATTTTATAAGAATTTTAATAAATAAGATTTTAATCTTACAATTTTTCTAAAAATAAAATCTAAAAATATTTATAGACTATCAGAAAAATATCACTGGTTGTACAGGGTCATCTAAAAATTGCGCTCAAATAAAAATTTCAATATCTATCAAGAATAAATTATTCTCCATTTTCATTATTATAGAAAATATTTAATAAATATAAAATATAGATTTTGACTCACCCTGCACAGGCACTTTTAAGATAGAGTAAATTGAATAAAAATTCATATATGAGGATAAGATGTAAAATTAATCTAAAAGGAAATATTACAAGTTGGAATAAAATTTTGTTGTCGAGTTTGAGATGAAGCGAGATGAAATTCGACGTGGTGATTTTAGTCATTTTAGGTGTCAGAGGGTTGGTATGGAATAGATTAAGAACACAGCGTGGTTCCTCTAACATGTGGTCTTTCACTTAATCCATTTTAGATATAAAATAAATTGACTTCTCCTCCTCCGCTTTATTGTCCCCTAATGGTATTTCCGCCGGGAAGGGAAAACAACCGAAGATCAAATTCTGCCAAACACTTTATTAATTCACATTTCCGTCACAAACATGATGAAATTGAGAAAGAGGAAACTCCCAATTTCCCATCATCATTTCCCTCGACACCGCAAATACTCCAAGAGTCTTATAATTAGTTTGGCTAACAATCTCTTGACTAAACTTCACTTCCTTAAATTCACTTCCTTCACTTCCTTAAATTCACTTCCTTCAGTTCTTTAAATTCGATTCATTCATTTCCTTAAATTCGGTTCTTTAAAATCGGTTCATTCATTTCCTTAAATTCAGTTTCTTAAAATCGATTCATTCAGTTCCTTAAATTCAGTTTCTTAAATTCGATTCATTCAGTTCCTTAAAGTTAGTTCCTTAAATTCGGTTCATTCAGTTCCTGATTTTATATTCACTTATTTAATAAGATCGGAGTGGTGTAATTAATTAAGAACCCTTTTGTCTCTCTCAGATCAACGCCCAGACGGAGTTGGCTTTGCGGTACAACGACATTTCTCCATTGGAGAATCACCACTGTTCCATTGCATTCCGAATTTTGGAGAATCCCGAGACGAACATCTTCCGAAACTTCCCGGTCGATGTGTACAAGCGAGTGAGGGAAGGAATCATCAGATGTATTCTTGCCACCGACATGGCCCGCCATAATGAGATTGTCAACCAATTCCGAGAAATCGTTCCATATTTCAACCCTACAAATCGAGCTCACACCAACTTGGTAAAAGATCCGGGTTTGGGATTAACCCTCCACTTACGGGCGTTAACCTTCCACTAGCGGGGATTGCCCCAAATCCCTTTTATCTCTTATGTGAGGTCTAATGATCTTCTCTCGATCCCTCACAGCTCTCCATGGTACTCATAAAAGTGGCAGACATATCCAATGAAGCGAGACCAATGGAAGTGGCAGAACCATGGTTGGATTGCCTTCTTGCTGTAAGAATAAATATTTTCTTAAATATTATTGGTATTTTTTAATATGAAATAAATAATACTTAATTGAAATTAATTGTAAGTGTAATTAATTGCAATTAATCCTAATTAATTGATTGTAATTGATTGTAATTAATTCTAAATAGTAAATTTTAACTTTAAACAGTAAACTTATTCACTTTAGTATTTTTCTATGTAAATAATTTGGATTGTAAAAAATATGAGAAATTGGGGCATTACTGCACAATTTTTTATTTCCATCTTGCGGCAGCGATTACAACTTTTAAAGTTTAATAAACTCTCCATAGGTTGAGCTACTATATTGTTCTATAATGCTCCAACTTTTCTTGATTAAAATAGCTAAAAATCTTCTTATTTATTCATTTAGTTAAAAGTTCTTAAAATCAATATTTATGAATAATTAATAAATTGTCCCACTTAAATAACATTCTAATTGTATGAAATGTATTATTAAAATTTTATTGTTAAAAATAATAACTCATTTCATACAATATTAATTCAAGTTTTGTCTTTAGGAATTTTTCCAACAAAGTGACACAGAAAAGCTCGAAGGCCTTCCAGTGACTCCTTTCATGGACAGAGAGAAAATCACGAAGCCTTCGTCCCAGTGCTCATTTATAGGATTAGTTCTTCTTCCTCTTTTTGAAGCTCTGACATCTTTGTATAAAGAATTAGAAGTAAGTCCATTATTAAGAATATTGATTAATTACTAAATACACAAACCTACTAACATATATAATTAAAAATTCATAAAATTCTCTTTTTTATTTATCAAATACTACGTTATTAAATATTTGAAGTCTTTGTTTATTTAATAAACAACTACTAAATAATTTTTTAATATCTTCACAATATAATATTTATATATTTTGTTCACAATATAATATTTTGTTTACAATATGTCTGTAATATTTTGTTTGATTTTTTGATAATACAGAGACATGATCTCAATATGAAATTAAATTTCCTGGATATTTATTTACAAGAATTTCTCAATTAGACCAAAAGATAAACAAGTTAAAACAATATGCTCGAACGTGTCGGTTGGAGTTTATAATTATTTGAAAGTGACCTCGCGGGCTTTCCTTTATTCTTTCCCTTTATAAAACGAATCCGATCCGCACATGTAATTAGGCGAAGTTTAATCATGAAAGAGACCTTGTTTGAATGAAGATGAAAGAGACACGAGTTGAAGTTTAATTAATCAATTTCCCATTTGACAGCCTTTGATAATCCATCCTGTGAGATTCGCCCTCGAGTATTACCGTCAACTCAACGAAGCTCTCAATCCCCTTGCCACTTCTCGTCACCGGAAAAGCACCGACGTTGGGCTTCAGCCAGCCGCCCTCGTTTCCTCCGCCCAAATGGGGAACCAAGTGACGCTCAGTGATAGCAAATCCGAACCAATATCTGCGGTCAAATCCTTCAAATTAAAAAGTCGGCAATTTCGTGCAAATTCCTTGTCAATATCAACTGAGCTCCCTTTAAACCACTCCATGGGATTTCACAATCGTCGTGCTTCACATCAAGCCACACATCTTCCTTTGTCCTCTTCATTCTCAAGTATAAAATCCGGGCAAAAAGAAGGGTTGGACATTCCGTTAATCGGATCCGGAGGAGAAAGCGGGTCACTTTCGTCTTATTCCGAAGACGGTGAAGATGACGAGGACGAAGACGCCATTACAGAAGTAGCTGTAAGCGAACGGGCATTAAAATTTAAAATCGCGACGGAGAGTTCGTTCGATTTCTCGTCAAGTCGGAAAGGAAGTAGGGAAAATAATAAATCGGAGGGTTCGGGTCATTCTCATCAATTGGTAGAATCCTTGGCGTCTTCGTCTTATGCTTTAACTCCCAAGGTTGAAATTCTCCCGCCGCCAAATTCCGACTCCTTTGATGATCCGCAACCTTCGACTTCCCAACAAAGCGAAGGGACCAGCAGCGGGAAGATTAAAAAAGAGTCGTTTTTTGCCAGACTTAAATTGTTCACTGAGCGACTTTCTTTGAGTGCAGATTCTACGAGTGGGGGAAGCGAGGGCGGATCGCCGCCTGTCGGATCTTCACACTTTTCGTACTTTCGGAGATCCGGGAGGAAACACAAAGCCAAAGGGAACCGAACTTCAGTCAGCGACTCCGAGTGTCAAAGTGGGAAAATGAAAAGTGGGAGCGCGTGCGGGTCGGCGGGGCCGTCCCCAGCTTTAGGGGCGGGACCTTTGGAGGACGAGGTCAAGGGATGGAAACAATGCAGTGGAAGTCTTGATAGCATTTTATCCAAATCGGACGACCAGGGTCATAGCCAGAAGAGCAGGTCTCCTGGCCGTCGCTTTAGGTTACCAAGATTCTCATCCTTCGTCCAGAAGAGAACGAAAGGAATCGCCTTCATGAGAAGGTCGCCAAAGAATTCAGGGCAGCCGGAGAGCTGAATTTGTAAATTTTAGAGCCTTTTTTCATTTCAATTTTAGTTATACATTAAATTTAATTTATTTGTCAAATTTAATTATTTTAAATTAATTTATTTGTACATTTAAATGTCTTGTGGTTAAATTTTAATTATTTGTACATTTTCCGATGAAACACCAAAGAAGTGGAACTTAATTTGTAAATTATATTTTTCATTTTCAATATCAATTTAATGTCACCATAAAGTATCTGTAATTAAACTGATTTTAAAGTCGCGAGTTTTTTTGGAATACCCTGTGTATTTTTTAAATTATAAATAATATTAACCAAGTCATGTTCTAATTGTTAATTCTTGTCCTCTATGGATAATATAATACTCTCAAAGTTCAAAAATTAATTTTGTTCATTTTATAAACTATTAAAGTTCATAATAGTTCTATTATTTATGTTTGTAATATTTCCACTTATACAATTAAAAACCGATACAGTTTGTAGTTTTGCAACTTAATGTTAGTTTTAGTTTTCTAACATTATGCTTAATTATAGTAAAGTCGAAAATATTAAATTTAAAATTGGCTTCTTTAAAATTTTAATATATATTTTTATCAGTTTTGATTATTTCGAATTTGTGAATTTTTTGGATTTCTGCTATGATATATAAATATATAAATTAATCCCTTAAAAATATTTAAGTAAATGTTCATTCAAATAATCAGTATTTAATGATGAGTAATATGTTCAGTAAATTAAAAATATTGATAAATACATAAAACTGTATAATCATGTGTGCAAATTTATATAGAGAGTAAATAAAAATGTAACACTTATTATTATCAACTAACTAAAACATAAATAATTGAAGGAAATTATCAAGAGCATCAAAATCATAATTAGAAATTGGTGTAAACCATATCGAAATTGTAATATTGTAAGATTCCCAATCTACAGATATGTTTATACAAACTATATACCATATAATATACTGATACTTTATATTTAATTAAATACTTAAGATAAATTAATTAAATTCATAAATAGTAAATTGTATAATTATATAACATATCTTGTATAATTATTCAGTATAATTATAATTAAAAATGAATAATAATATCAAATATGTCTGTTGTGCATAATTTGAAGCTTCTAACTTGGTAATAATAATAAATATTTAATAAGAAAAAACCTCGTTAATGTAAACTACCAATCTTAAATAATCTGCTTATATAAAATGGATTAAGGGTATTGAAAACCAAAACCAAACTCATAAATGGTATTTGTACGAATTAGAAAAATAATCGACAATTCACACAAGATTTTATGTGTAATAAAATAAATGTTACATTACCAAAAATATCAATCCCGTATATCAAGCTTATTGTTAGATATTAAATCCAATTATCAATTAAAGAATTTCTACAACTTGTACAGGGTGGGCCTTAAGTCGATGCGTATTTTTAAAGGATCAAAACTTTAAGATGGCTAATCATAAAAAACAATTAAGATGTGCAATAGATGGGGACTACATTATTTTATTATGCAAATATTAACTGAAATGGTTAAGCCTCAAATAAACGGAAGTTAATTTTCTTCGAGAAAGTCGCCGTTACCACGCAAAATGCATGAAGCAATAGTTTGGTTCGAAATGCATAGGAAGCCTTTTCAAGGCCTCCTCACTCGTCTGATTTGACTCCCCTCGACTACTTCCTTTAGGGTCATGTCAAAAACAATGTCAACACATAGACACCTTCGACTCTGGACGAATTTAAAAAGGCTATCAAACAAATATACGGGAAATCCGGGTTGCTATGTGTAAAAGAATATGTGAGGCCGATGAAGGTCAGTTAGAGAGATGTATAGAAGTGAATGGGGATCAATTGACGAGTTAAAGTATTTATATATTGAATTTATATGATGAATTTATAAGGTACGTACGTGTTAATTTTAATGTAATTCGGTCAATGAATAAAAAAGTTCTTTCAGATTAAAAATACGCATCGACTTAAGGCCCACCCTGTACTTACAATTAGTGTAATTATTAAATGTAAATTGTATCTTGCATCAAGAAATTAAAATTTAAAGTAATTGGTAATTCTTTTGTGATTAAAATGTAAGTTAATTCTGCTTAAAACCTTATCAGGAAATCTTAACCTTATTCCAAAATACCTTCACTATTTGTAATGGTAAATATAAAATACAGTGAGGGCCATAAGTATCTTTCTTTTTTTTTAATGGGCAACCATTTTAATGTGATTAAAGATAAAAATCTTTAAACATTGCCGATTTATGTTAAATATATCCATCTACAATGAAGTAAACTAAAAACTGATATGGTCAAAGCATAAACAAATGACGGCTACTTTTGTTTGAGAAAGCGCGAACTTTGGAACGCGATGGATAGGACTGGGCCCGACGAGGCGCTTTTCCATGTCCTCCACGCTCTCAAGATCTCATTCTCTTTGACTTTTTTTATGGGGTTTTGTCAAAAGCAAGGTTTACGCCAAGATTCCATCAACACTTGATGAAATCAGGCTGGAATAGTCCAAGCGTTTGCAGAAGTTCAGGTTGCTATGTGCAAACGTGGATGTGAAGCTGTCGTTTGTTTGCGTTTACAACGCTGCCTCGAAGCTGATGAAGCTCAATTGACAAAATAATATTACTGAATATATTTTATAATATATAAATATTACCATTGCCAAATGTTAGAAAAATTGATTAAAGATTAAAAGAGATACGAGCTAATTAAAAAAAGAAAGATACTTATGGTCCCCGTACATTACTGATATTATAAAAAAAAGTGTCACTACTTATACGTTTTATTAGGTATGATGTATTTATCTGTATGAATGATTACTGTACTATAAAAATTGAATTATTTAACATAAAATATACATTATATTTAGCATTTTTATTATAATTGGATAAGTGTATAAAAAATTCAAATAATCGTACTGTGAGTTTGTGTTTATTTTGAACTGGCAGGCCAGGATATATGGAATAAGGAATTTGTGAAAATTGGGTGAGTTATTTAGCAATATATGTAAAGGTATGCGAAAGAAGAAAAACACAATCAATGAAGCATGGGAGTAGATCCAATTGAGGTATCTAATTGAAAATGAAAACAATGTAATTTTATGAAATCTTATAAGTGAAAGCCTTGATTTGTTTCATAAATGCTTGGTAAATAAAATATATATGAAAAAATCTTTATTATTAAAACTTACAGTTACATGATTCTGATATCAATATCACTCATGTATTAAATATGGCGAAATTTCATGTCAGGTAAATTATATTTTTTATACTATTTTTATTAAAATTTTCAATATACAAATACATATAGGACATATACAATATATCTGTATTAATATAATTGAATACTACAAACAAATACTGATACATAGGTAATAATGCTTAAATATATTAAAGTCATTTAATAACTAACATTAAGATATATCATATATCATTTATGCAAATTAGATAGTTATCTTTGTTAAGGCTCATACTCTTAATTGTAATTGTACAAGTACCTAAAATATATACGTGACTTGTAGGAAAAGACTCATAAGTTCATAATTGAATTTTAATGTATTATATTACAATCTTATACATACCTGTATAGTTATAACTCTATATATTAATTATTTGCCCAGCTTATGACTTAATTGTTCATCCATCTATCCATTTTATTCATTCCATTGAGTAGAAAATAGATAAAGATGGGTTGAATTCCGTTGAATAATTATGGATTTATAGGTTGCTCTTTGTCCGTTTTTATGGATTGGAATTCTCCTGTTAAAATTCCTCCTTTACGCATCTGACCTTTCTCCCTTTTCAAATATAAGGAACATAAAAGCGTTCGTGAGAGGGACAAATTTAATTTGGAATAAAAGAACCTTTGTACAAAACTCACGATCCGTCTGATTTTGGTTCTGACTATTTAAAACCTCAAACACTTCAATTCTCACTTCACTTAACATGTAAATCGAAGAGATGCTATTAATTATAACAGATTCTATTGATAATTTGAAATACAAATAAATTGAAAGTAGAGTAGCTTACTTGCTTAATTATAGTAAGAGCACCAAAAATTACAAAGAATATAATGAGTTTTTAAGAATTATTTTATAGTTAAATAAAATATGTATAAAAATTTTTAAAAAATATAAAAAATTCCATTAAGTCAAAATTAGCCAAACAAATTAATTATGTATAATATAAATAAAATAATTTTTCAAATTTATAATATTAGGTGTATCATTGGCATTATTCTGGTATTGCATTTAAAATAAAGCAGATTCTAAATTAAATAAATAATGCTTAATTAATTAATTATTAATTAATTACTCAAATAACTAATTACTAAAATAATCATTTCGCCGTCTGCTAAATGAAATAAGTCCAAATTTACTCAAATTAATCTTCCTTGTATATCCAATAATTCTCTGGAATTTATCCACAAAAGACATGAAACTTACTGGAGTATTATTTCTAATTAGACTTATAAACTGCCGACAAAGTCCAACAATTAAATCATAAAGATGATAAGTCACTTGATAATACGTAACTTTTCGCCCATTGGTCGGTTGAATTGGACGAAAGTTGTCCACAAGTGCTTGACCTTCTTGGTTTCGCACATTCCTCAAAACGTTCAATTGCCGTTTTGAAATTTTGATCGGTTGTTCAAAAACCGTCCAAATTACTTTTTCCCCGCAATTCGGCGTCGTGAAACTTCCCAAATAACGGTAAAAATTTGATTTCCAGGGAAGGAGTTTGACGGGATTGAAACGTCTCTGTGAAGGAACTTCAGGTATATCAGTTACATATGGATTGACCAACCCAATTGAATCAATTATGGGAGCAAGTGCCTGATTGTCGAAAAACGAAGGTTGCAAAAAAATTGCCAAAACGGCGACAGCCGCAGGATCGCCGGTTGACGCCACAGCGGTCGATAAATTTGGATATTTTGAAGAATAGTGAACCATGTGAAGTTCGGCGGCGTAGGATTTCCCATAGATTTGATGTTCCGACCCTTGATTGTCATTTGACCCCCAGTGGAAATGAAGCTGGGCGAAAATGTAGGAACTGTCGAGATAAGGACCGAGGAGAACCGGAGCATCGGATTCGGACTCATATTCAGCTTCGATTGTATGACCATTATTTTGGATTAAAAAATTCGCGAATTTAACTGTGTCTTGGTAACGGTAATAATTGAGGAAGACAGGTGTGATTGATATTTGCGAATCGTACAAACGCAGGTCGATCGGAGATTGATTGCTTCCGGTCGTACACATACCTTTCCATGTTGGCTGTCAGAATCCAAAAAATTAATTAAAAAACCAATATAAATACTGTATTTAATTAACTTAACTAAATACTGTATTTGATAATTAATTAAATAAAATTAATTTAATTACTGAATTTAATTATTGTTTTAATTATTTACCGGAGCACATAGAGGATCCAAATAGCACCATTCTCCCTCAACAAACTGCTTAAGATTAAAACCAACTCCTTCACATTTCCAAAATAATTCCACTAGAATTAAACTGGCAACTAAAGTTTTAATTTTGGTATTAAAAGTTTTAATATTAAATTGAAATAAGATCATTTTGGAATGAAATGTTTTTTTGACAAGACCACTTCATTACTTTATTTAAGTTCGCGTTTGACCACGGCAATGATTTGAGCAGAGCGTGAAGGCGTAAAGAGAACGAAGCCAAATACTCTCACTCAATACGTCTCTTTATATACAAACACCACCCCAATTTCTTTACATAAATACATACTTGAGTGACTTGGGGTTTGTGGTGGTGAATTGGCGAATGATGGCAATAAAACTATACCTCACTGAACTAAATTGAAATGAGTAAACGCACACACAATTCCTCAACCTGTATACCAATACAGGTAAATATAAGAACCTTCACTGCAAAATTCTTAGTATTATATACTACATATACTAATTTAGGATTCTTCTTAAATTTAGTTTGAAGAACAGACAATGGAAAAATAAAATTCGTCCGAACATTCAATTTTATGTATAATTGCGTATACCTAATTAAATGAGTATAATAAGTATGTATTTATCATATGTACCTGAATGTACTTATCCTATGTATTTTATGTACTTATTCTTCAAATAAGGTTTGGTAATTTGAAAACATGTAGATTGTATATCGTATATTGCATTAACTTGCATCGGGTGAATATGATTCGTAAAATTCCATTATTTATTATGGGTTTGATGTTCAGCAGGAGATCCCCTCAAGATAGTCATTTATCCATTTTATCCACATGATTCTTATATTCATCACACTCCTGGTTTTTTACATCTCTTCTGGTACATTAAGTTGTATGAGACTTTTAAATCTTTTCACCAGCTGACTTGGCCCATTCCATTAAAAACCTTCTTAATTTCACTACTTACATTTACTACCTTATCAGAGATTTAGGGTGTTGGACATTAAATAAAAATTGTTTGTGTAGTCGTGCTTGTTAAGGAACGCTTTTAAGGAACTCTTTGTGTAGGAATAATTTGTGCATTAAACAATTAAAGTTTTTCATAGGATTCATAAAGGAAATAATGAAAATAAAGAAATCTGTATTAAAGATCATGTTGACCAAATAGCAAATGTTTGCATTCTTCCCATTTGCATGTTTTAGGATTGTTGAATGAAGTGTGAGAAGTTTTGTAAAATGTGCTACACGCAGAGCAGAGCAGTGATATGAGACATACACATATGATTAAAAATGAATATAATTAAATTAATGGAATGACTGGCATGAATTTTTGAGTTCACGTTATTTTTAGAGCGTCCAGGAGCTTTTGTACCTTAAAACTCATGAAAAACATATTTCGTGTATAGTAAAAACGGTACTTTGCGTATTAATGGCTTACATATATAAACATAATACAGTGCATATATAAATATACAGGATGTGTATATGACTTAAATTTTTGCATATAGTGTATGAATAGTTACAAAGGTACTCGTAGGTGCATATAAGGTACATGTTACAAATGGCATTCATTCCTTTGTATAGGAATTTTTTTATTGTATTTATTGAATGAAACAGATAACGCACCGATTTTTAAAATCTAATTAAGGAGTTCGTTCATTATATTCCAATTAAGAATGAAAACTGGGATGATGCATTTTTTTATTACCGATTTATAATCTTAATTTAAGGTCCTATTTAAAATGCATTTTGGCTTCCGTGAATGTATTCGTGTCTTGTTAGGTTAAGCTACTTATTCTTGCTATTCAACTATAATTTAAGCTACCTATATAAAAGGAGAAATATAGGAAATATTAATTAATAATTTAAATACAATACTCACTTTTATTAATTTTATTATAATGTAGTCCAATTACAAGTCTTTACTCAAGAATTTTTGTGCGTGAGATAAACAAAAACAAAGTTTCACCAAACTGCAAAAGAACTCAACCTTCAGTTTAAAATAATTCGAGTGGTTTGCAAATCTTACTTTTTCTTACTGAATTTATTTATAAAAATGATTCATTTTCCCCAGACTTACATGATTCATTTACACATAATTATAGTAAATTGTTTAAATTATCTATAATAATAATAATCTTCAGACGCTTCCTACTTGACATTAAGTTCCTTAAATTCCAAATACCCAAACCTACTTTAAATATTTTAAGATTGAGTTAAATATGGCTAGGAATATTTAAAGTGAAAAATAAATTAATAATAAATAACTTAAATAAAATAAATAATACCAATTAAAATAGATCTGAACTTCTCGTTCAATAAATTGTATAAAAACTACAAAACAAACTTTAACAATTAAAACGATGTTAAAGTTAAAACTGAAATTCTGCAGAGATCTTTTAAACTATAATTTACATTCTTTTCCAATTGATTTACAAATTAGTTTTTCTCCACTTTTCATTTTCTCTTTGTAAAATTTCATATAGTCGGCGATAAAATTTTCGTCCAGCATTTGGATTCCGAATCTATTTATTAAAAAAAGTTATTTTAAAATTATTTAAATTAAATTTATTAGTTTTCATTTTATTCCAATTTAATAAAATTAGTTAATTAAAATTGGCATATAAAGTTTTATATATTTGATCTTTGTCTTTAATAAACATTAATTGATGTTAATAAATGTTCTTACAATTTCAACTGTGCATCCAAACTTGACTTATTTAATTTTTTCTTGAGAGTCATTCTGCAAATAATGGCCTTTGCACAATTCATCTTTTGCTCAATCATCTTCTCATTTTCTAATTCTGCATCCACGGTCCGTTTCGGTCGAGATTTCTGGATGTATTCCTATTTAAATACAATTAATAAGCATATTAAAATCCCCATGTGGAACTTCCCATAAAAGTCATTACATTCAGGTTATTAATTGTAAGAATTTTTTTAATTATCAAGTAATGCAAACTACGATAAATAAGTAATATGTGTAATTTTATGTATATAGTAAGTTAAGCATGTTTAAACCAATCTAATTAGTTTGTGTATTCAGAGTCGTCATTTGAGGTTGAGTTCAAAAATGTGTTGAGTATTTAAGATGTGTATGTGAAATCTGTATTGATCTTGTATACAAATAGTGCTAATTTTTTTAATATAAGGAAACTCGTGATTGTCGTGAGTTTGTAAAATAAAAAAAAGAGTCAATAATTTCGTCACTCACATTTAGTACAAACATGTGTTTAAACTTATGGTTAACAAAATGTTCAAAATCGTTCGTCCTTCCGGCAGCCGTTTGAGTGAAGAAAACAAAATATTGCAAAATCAAGGCTCCGATGCCTAAAGCTGCGAATAACATAAAAGTCTCATCTGCTCCGCCCCTGTTAACAACACGTTCAGAACTTGAACATTTCTGACCAACTTGAACTTAAATCAAAGTTGACCCAATTAACCCTAAACAGTTTAAATATTTAACACCCAAATTCCACAATTATTTGTTTAACCAAATGAGCCCCAGACATCTGCAACTATTGTTGAACTTGAAAAGGAGTCTTTGACTTCACTTTAGTTAACTCATTCAATGACTTGCAAATCCCATTCATAGATTTAACTTGACCTTCATTCCCATAATTCTTGCTTTAATCTCAATGAGTTTAAATACACAATTAAACTAATTGTAATTTATTAAACTTAAATTTGGTCTAAAACACTTTGTCAATAAGCTTAAATTTGGTCCAAAACACTTTGTTTCTCTTTTTGGGGAGTTTAATCTTATAATTAAGTTCAAACTGAGCTTAAATTAAGCTTTAAATTGAGCTTAAATTGAGCTTTAAATTATTGTTTTTGTAATCTTGTCATGAGTCTTGTCAATGTTGTCGGAATGTCCAAAGGTCGATCTGGGTCACGAGGAGTTGAAAAATGTCAACTTACGTTGATTTTACTTTTACCGCCCTTCCTGGATATAAAGCTACCGATGTCAGAAAGGAAGAGCGGGACATCGATGTCAGAAACATCCAAAGATCTCCCGGTCGCATTTTGGTTCAAGAGATTGAACAAAACATTAAAAAGAAAGACGAGGGATCCAAGGGCTGCAAGGATTGAATATGGATCCAAGTAGTTTCTGCTTAACCGGGACGTACAACATAATTATACGAGCTATTATTAGCATTTATCTCTTAATCCCAATTGGGGATGCATTTATCAAATATTTAAATATTAACTAAATATTTACCAACACATGTCATTAACATGATATATGTTATTTAAACAACATATTTAATACCCTTGTTAGCTTAATAAGACTATTTTGAATGAATGAAATCATTTGAATTCCACACGTGCTTAAAAATGTTCATGTGTTAATAAACTTTTAAGTTAATAAACTTAATAATTAGAACTACCATTCATTAAACTATGAATATTTAATATAAGCCAAAATTATAAAAATTGCATAAATAACAATAAATTAACTATACAGGGTGCATCTAAAGTTGCTTTCTTAAAGTCTCTTTTTTATGTGATTGTCTATTTAAAAAAGAAAGCTAATTTTGACGCACCCAGTATAAAAATATAAAAGTAAAAATAATTTCGATAACTGTAAAATGAAAGATTTTATATATTTATTTTTTACTGTATTTACATATTATATACTTTGTTTATTTATGTATATCCGTAAATCCCATTCATAGTTAAAAATGATTAAATATTTAAATAAAGTAAATAATGGAATATTTTGATTTGTAAAGTTTCATTCACTTCATTGAACTTCATTCATTCCATTCAAAGTATTAAAAATGAAGTGACATTTAAATAGAAACTTATTTATATTTCTTACCCATAACTGGCAGATTGGCCATAATGACCTCCAGCACTCGCATAGTTGTCACTTGCATAACCGTAACCACCTCCTCTATTTTCCAACAGATCGTCGCCGAGGCCGATGACACGATTCGTCAACTTCCTCACTGTGGCCATTCCTTGGATGAGCGCCTTGGAAGCGGAAGTTAAATTCGCGGCTGGGTCTGAACTCTTCAATGCTTCCCCATCCCGATACTTCTTCAGAGTCTCGACCCCGAACAAAAGCATTTCAAGCACTTTGGGTCGATTGTTCCCTTCACGTCGTTTGGTCTGTTTGTCCCAAAAGTCGACCATTTGGTTCCCCGTAGACACCAAATGCTTCAGCGGCTTCAACATCCCTCCAGAAACTTCTTTGTCCAACATTCCAAGCAACTTCGGAGTCATCGACTTCAACAAGGCCGGATTACCAAAATTCCCACCCATAAACATCTTCAACAAATCTTGATTCCCAATTAAAGATTTTAAAGGATCCGAATCGCCTAAAAGACCTTTAATCGACTCGGCCTGACCAATCAGGGCCTTCAATGAGTCTCCTTGACCAATCAGATTCTTTAAAGCACTCCCTTGACCCAAAATCTTCATAATGAGGGAAAAATCAAACGGTGACTTTTTTTCATTGTTTTTAATGATTTTGTTCTCATTGTTGTAATTATCCTCAGCTTTGGTCAATTTCTTTAAAAACGATGTCACCTGAGTTTGGGCTTCTTGTTTAGATTTTAAATCCAATTTTTTCCGTCCGGGTTTATTATGATTGTTATTGTTGTTATTATTATTGTTGTTTTCAGTTGGCTCGTAAATTCGATTTTGATGATTTGGCTTTGATTTAATCTCGTCTTGTTCAAGCTTGTTTCTTAAATTGTACAAAGTTCCTAATTGTCCTCGCACTGCTCGTCCGATGCTCTCCATTTCGAAGGGAGCAATTGGATTGAAATAAAAAATGAAGAATAAAAAATTTAATAACTTCATATTAAGAATTAAATCTTAAAAAAAGAAAATTATTTTAAAAATGACAATTTTAAAAAAAGAGATTTTGATTAATTCGAACACTTCCGAGGGTCTATCATTAAATAAATGTAAAAGAAGGAACGGAAACGTCTTTTATATTCTCTTTAAAATTCCCCCTTTTCCCCAAAGTGCCAAGAAGAGAAATTCCCCCAGGTGGGAAATAAATGTATAGGAAATAATGGAAATGGAAATAGGACTGGGAAACGCTTTTGACTTTTGAGGCTCAATAGGCGTGAAGTTTTTAAGCTACTTTGACATTGAAAGAAATCCGAGTGTCTTGGAGTCTGTTACACAGCTTGAGTTCTTTTGTTGGATGATAAAGAGCACAAGTCATCTTCCACTTTGTCCTCCTTCTTCTTAATTTACTGACAGCTTCACTCACCAACCAACTCGACGACTTTTATTATAAAAGTCATAATAAAAGAACAAACCTGTAAAGACACGGGCTAACACAATGGAAACAATTCCATTAAAACCTCAGCTCAAATATGATCCTGGAAAATCTGTCATTGAGACCAAAATCATATAATTTACTAATTTATATAAAAAATCATAATCATAGGAAATTGTAGAAAATCATAGTTGTTTGATAAAACACGTTTCTTTCTTATTTTCTCTTGGGTTGGAAATTAACTAAATTGGAACAATCGGAGCAAAATAAATAAATAGAGCAGACATCGTCTGGTTAAAAAGAATACGAAACAGATTTATGATTTTATGCAGCATTAAACCTTGTAATTTCATTTAAAATGTAAACAAAATATTTACCTGTGAATTTGTTTTGAAAGCCATCATGAAAAAACTAGCTATTTAAATGAAAAATGATTTTATTAAATTTTAATAAAAATATAAACATTGGCTTTAAATGCACCTTTTAATAGAAAAGTTTAATTGTTGAATTGCAGATCCAACATGTTTTATAAATTTTAATAACTGTTATTTAACTTTTAAAATACAAAGTATTGCCATTGATCGTTAAATGGTATTGGTATTTATTTTACAAGTACATCTGCCAGTGTTGAATATAATGAACAGAGAAGAAAAGACATCAATGTGGAAAAATTCTTTTATTTGTCAAATTGAAAGACATTTTGCGGTTTTGTTTTCATTCATTTCTTTAAATAACTTTTTGAGTTTTCGTTTATTAAGTATAAAAGAAGTAAGCGTATCGTAATTTATATAATTAATTGTTATTATTAAAGATGTCTAGGATAGTTTGGCATACATATTTAATATATAAATAATTACATGAATGTTCAATTAAAAATTAATATTAATACAAACTACGTAAACCCACATTAATGGATACAATTAATTACTATATAATCTCATAAATTAAGTATCATTATTGTATGTGAAATTTTACAATTTTTTTAAAATGACTTTACCATTTACGAACATTCTTTTAATAAATTAATTAAATAGCATCTAAAAATCAAGGGCTTTACATTCAATAAACCGCAGATTAAAAAAATCCCACGATGTTTCCTAAAAATATCAAAAATTGAATAAAATGATCCGTCATTGATTTAAAAAACATTTTATTTAATTATTATATGAATTAAAGATAAATGAATAATAATAATAACTTACTTCTTTTTGAGGGCAATTTATTCTTGCATAATATTCCATAGAATAAAAAGCAATCATAATTCCAGTCCCAGAAATTAATCCCATCCACATCAAAATGTTACCAAAACCGCTATTTCCGCTCTTAATAAAATTAAACGCGAATCCAAAACCACCAAAGAGAATTAGCAAAACGGGGAAAAAGAAATTGAGCGAAAATGCCAAAATGTATTCATGGAATAAAGCCGAAACTCCAAATACTAAAACTGTTGGTAAAGTTTTATATTTTTGGCCAAGTTTACTTTCAAGAACATCCTGAAAAAATACAAAAATAACTGATTAAATTAAAAATCATGTTTTAATAATAAATACTTTAATTAAATAGAGTTTAATTAAATTGAGTTTAATTAAAAAATTACATCATTATTTGAATAAATGAATAAATAACTTTATTTACCTTGAAAATGTATAGGAACAACCAATCATGAACTAAAATGTTCCATGATCTGTAATATTGCGAAAAAGTTGAGCTAAGCCACCAATCCTAAAAAATAATTAAAATTAAATTAATAAAACTTTTCTATCAACTTTTATAGTTCTTGTATTTCGGAATCTTGCATTTTTGTTCAAATTAAAAAAAGACCAACCTTATAGAAAAGCCTATCCCCAAAATGTAAAAGTTCAGCAAATGCATTTTGCCATGTGTGGAGTAAGAGAAAGAATCCAAGCATCATCCCAACAATGCCTGGAAGCATTAGGGAGAAAATTGCATGGACAAATTGCTTTTTTGACATTGGTGGATGATCAGGATGACCAAAATTGACAAAAAAGGATGCACAAAATCGTCCAAACAAAAAATTGGCATAAATGATACATCCGCCCACTTGAAGAAAATTCCATAAAACATAACTCCAACGGAGATTGGAAGTTCTAAATCAAAATAATTCATCGCATCATTAATTTCATTAAACACCATTAATTACCATTAAACACCGTCAAGCACCATTAAACACCATTAAACGTCATATAACATCATTTAATATTAATAAAGATCATTAAACATCAATAAACGTCTTTAAACATAAATAAACATCATTAAACATTCTTCAATCTTTAACACTAAATAAATAAACTTTTTTATCGAGTGTCTAAATGCTGCTAATTCCTTTCCCCAATAAATTAAATATTATCTTAAAATCTTCATTAAATATTTGATCAATCAATTCAATCAACAATGCCATTATTAAATCAATAAACCAATTATAAATCAATTAAGATCAATTAATAAACCAATAAAGATCACTTGATTAATCATAACCAAAAATCAATACAATTAATCAATCAATACAGGTAGATAAAATCAATTTTACTAATAAATCAATTAATAAATCAACAATGAAAATCCATTAATTTAAAATTGTCTCACCTGGGATAATTATCTTTGTAAATGAGAGTTGGTGCAAATAAGAAATAAAGATATTTTGAGAAATCGGGACAAGGGGAATGTCGATCATTCCACGAGATCCAACTTGTCTTTTTCTTTTCCTCTCCCTTTGAATCTTTGCTAATTCCTTCATATTTGCCAATTCCTTCATCTTTGCTAATTCCCTCTGATTTCTTCTCAGAACTCCTCGATCGAATCTGTTGATTAGAACTCATCTTCGAACTCATTTTTCCATCCCCCATTTCTTTCATTTCAAAAGACCCTTCATTTGGATTGAGCTTCTTTTTATGATCATCGCGAAACCCCTTTGGTTCAATGGGTTTGGTTTGGTTAAGAGCTCTTGGGATATTGGATCTTACAAACGCGTACATTTTCATTAAGAGCCGACATTGTTCCATTGTAATGATCGCTCCGCTGGCTGGGGGAAGACGATTTTTCCACAAGAAACTCGCCGGGAAGTAAATGAATCCAAGAAGGAAGAAAACAAATACGGAGAGCCCAATTGAGTCCACGATTTTATTCCACCCTTTAAATACACACATACAACAATTGAAATTCCTTTTAATGAATTTACACATTTATCAACTTGATTCAACGCACTGTGTGTTCAGAGCGTAGATAAACATTAGCTTTAATAAACTCATAGGTTTATTAGCTTAAGAGTAAAATTCGTCATGAGTGGAAACGTGACATGACGTGTATTTTGAAATTAAGTTCGACTTGAAATTAAACTTGGTTTAAGATTTAAATAAATATTGAATTAATGATCTCTCATTTTTACCGTGAATTGTCGCAAATTGGCGATAAGTTGCCCAAAAGTAAAAACCGGGATAGAGAATGGCAACGGAAGAAAAATGCATAAAAAATAACATTTTTCCAAGATTTTGCACGGAACCAAAAGCCCACATTATTCGCCCAAATCCTAAATCAATCCTAATAGAATAAAAGAGCCAATTAATAAAAATATTTTCATTTTTATAATTGATTAATTACGATTTATTTATAGTGTATTTTAGAACATGAGCAGGAGAGCCAAATCATTTATAGCTTTTAGGAAAGCCTTTTAAATTTCAACTTTGTGAGTTATAAATCATTGGATTTAATCTTCAATTTAAATCCAACTTTATAACTTTTTATTTTGACACGGTAAATTGGGATGTAAATTATAAGTTGACTTACGTTCCAATCTCTAAGTAGTCCAGTATTATTGTGTGGAGCATTATAAGGGCCAAAGTGGCAATAAAGATATGATGAATAGTCTTGAAATGGGGAACCTATACATTCAAAATAATAACAATAATAATCATACTTGTATCTGTAAAGGTATTTACCAATATTAGATATACATTGTATTAAAATTAAATAGACATACTCAGTTGTTTCTCTTAAATTGAGTTATTTAAATTAAAATTAAATTAAAAATTCGAACATCCAACAGATAAGTTAATGGTGAAGGTCTCGATCGGAATAATTTTTCTTGCAATTTTCCATTCACAATAGTTTTCCTAAACAATTGAATGAGTCCATTGAGTTTTGAGTTTAATGACATTGAAAATTAAATGAGATTAATTAATATAAGTTGACCTCTGACCTTTAAGACTTTTAAGTAATTGGGTTAATAATGTATTTTGTTAATGATTAAATACCTGTTGTCTGCTATATAAGGCAATTGAAACATTTTATTGGGAAAGTCAATCTTTTCTAATGAGTTCATGATATCGTCAGTCAGCTCATTTAACTTTGATTCCACTTGACCCATGAAGGCGTTTTTTAATTTCTTTTAAAATTAAATAATACATTTTTAACTTTTCAAATTAATAGCTTAAAAGCTTTAAATGATCACAACTGTAATAGCGTTATAAGAATTATAACCAAAAAGCTTTAAAGAATAAAAAACCTCAGATTCTTCTCGAATTCCTTCCATTGCAAGTTGTTTTATTAGTGAGGCTTCCGGATCTCTAAAATCGTTGAAATCTGCGGTACAAAATATACAAGAGTTATTAAATATTGTTAACAATAAGCGATTTTATATACTGGTTTACTGTAAACTGTAAAGTGCAACATTGGTTTATTATAACTTTAATTATAGTGATAATAAGACCAATATTACAATTTTTAGTGATTCAAAATGATTCATTTACATTTAACAATTTAATTAAAAATTACCTTTTGAATTATCTAAAGACATTTTGTTCCTTATTCACAATGCAAGCGAAAGTGTCACTTTAATAAATTATATATTATGGGTATAATATGAATATTATTGGTTTGGTTTACAACACTTTAGAAAATATGTAATGTAAGTGATTTAAAATTATCTATAATAAATATTATCCATTCGATGAAATTAACACAATGTCTCACTTAAACAATTATAACGACTTTGATTTTACAAGCTAATATATTTAAACTTAAAACTGCTAATAATTTGAAATGTTAAATATTAATTATGTGGTTTGCAAACCAAATGCGCTCACTTCATTTGAATTTATCTGATAAAAATAAAGAGGATTGAAGTAAGTGTCAATTTGTAGTTGAGTTTAGAATAATGGACTATCTATGAGAGACTGAGACTTCAATGAGGGGTTTAAACTTAACATTCGATCATATCACATATTTCATATTAAGTATACCTTTATTCTGATAATAACATTTATGATATATTTTTTATATTTATAATAACTAATATAGGTACTAATATACCAAAAATGTAACTCTATGTATATTTGTGAATTTTTGAATATGAATATAAAATGGTCTTTATCTTATTTTGACCTATGCATGACCCAAACAGATAGTTTTAAAGATATCTCCATACATAGTGCAACAACACTCATTTATCTAATTTCTATTAGGTAATTTTAAAAGTGTTTTAACTATTTAACCAATTACTGAAGTTCTTAATACTTTAAGTTGACTTTAGATATGTAGAGGATATTTATGTACATAGAGTACATACTTTGTCATAGAGTACTTGTGTGTAATTACACTTTGTATGTATGTAATTAAACTTTGTGTGTAAATATGACTTTTATGTATTTGCCCTGAGGAATACGGTATTTATCTACTTATGCACTTTGTAGCGTTTTATCATTGTTATCAAAGTGTACTTAAACTCACAAAGTCCTCACGAGTTTCTACTTGATAAAAATTACAGACAATACTTGTGGATTTGGGAAAAGAGAAATTTGAAGATTTAACAAAATAGAGTTTACATTAAAATACTGATATAATAATTAGAAATATTTTATATTTAAAAGATTATTAAATATTGTTTTGGGATTTAAGTAATATGGCGAGAACCCTAACATTAACCAAGGAGCGCGCAAAACTTTTAGTGTTTGAGTTGTATGTTTAACACACATTAATGAATTCTTTGTAAGTATATTCTTAATTGTAATGTGAGTTTAAGTTGATTATGGAAAAGGTAATTTTCCATTGCTTATTTGAAGAATTATTCAATAGAACGTAGCGTTATTACCAATAAGCACAATATAAGCCAAGAGCAAAAATCCTATATAAAGGTGAATCAGTCATTTACATTATTACTTTTTGCATTACATTGCGTCATTTTTGCATTGCATGTGGAAGAATTGAAACGGAGACAGTTTAGGGAAGTACCCATGGTGTAATGGTAATCACGTCCGTCTAAAATTGATCGCGGAAGGTTCCAGGATCAAAACCTGGTGGGTATAAAACTTTTTGCATTTATTAATTAAAATAAACTCAATTTCAACCTCTGCTTAAAAATTCATTAACCATACTAAATTAGTAAACAACAATTTATTAAAATTAACCTGAAAATCCATTTTATCCAAAATCCATCTCAGCATATTTCCCATAAGAATTGAAAAAAATCTTTATTTTAATGCAAAAACGTGTAGAGGGGATTGTATTTAGTATTGTAAAAATAGTTAGGAGTTTTAATTGTGATTAGTTAATTGGGTATATTAGTAGGGAGTTTGTACGTGTTAAATCTGAGATCTGGAAGTCGCTTTTAGTAAAGGGGATGGGAAGTAGAAGGAGAGCCGGAGTGGGGAATTTGAGTTATCGCTTCTCGGCCTTTTGGCTAAGATCAAGTGTAGTATCTGTTCTAAAGAGCTTAATCTCTCTTTTTGCCCCATGTAGGCACTTGTAGATTAAACTTGATTTTTGGAACATGGATGGGGTCTGGAGTTTACTCCTTCCTGTCCAATGGGTTGACCTCGCATTGCAGTAAAGCAAAGTTTAGCCCGATAATTGCAATTAAATATTAATTTAAACTACAATTAAATTGCCCTTTTCACTTTGTTGCTGCAATTAAAGTTGGGAGCCTAAAATAATGGCTACAGGTAAAATACGAATATATTGAAAAATTGTTAATAATTAAATTTCTCTGTAAAATAATGACCTTTAAGTTTCAAATGGTTTATCAGGCATAAGTAAAATATTTATTATACTTAAACAAAATTTAATTTTAAATAAATAAATAAGGTAAAAAATATCTTACAAATTGACGACAATCAATAATAATATTAATAATTAATAATAAAACAGTCATATAATTAAAAATGGTAAAATTTACAATTAAAAATAAAGAATATAAATTAGCAGTTAAATTTTTTAAATTTTATATATAGCATATTACATACCAACCTTTAAGCAAACAAAGTCCTTAAAATCTATTCATATTTGTGAAGTTTTTGACTTCAACCTTCGTGGAGTAAATTAAAAAATAGTATTATTATAAGCTACTAAATGTTTAGCCATATATTACCTGTAGCCATTCAAATGTGTAGCCATATATTACCTATAGCCATTGCATTGTGTAGCCATTAAAATTTGTAGCCATTTAAATCCGTAGCCATTTAAATGTAGCCATTATGGTATGTAGTCATTTAATATGTAGCCATTGTTTGATGTTCCCTTAAAGTTATTTAATTATTTGAGCGTTAATTTTGTTAGTTTATTAACTGGCTTGCTGTTGGTTCATTTCAAAATTTATACTTATAAGTACCAAATCTCTAACCCTCATGGTTGTCGAGTTATTCAACGACAAAGACGAAATTTTAGTACTTCAGGGGAAGGAGTTGAAATATTTTGGAAAAGTTGGCGAGTTTATTTAATTTCACTCCTGTGGTTACTCGAGTGGGTTTGAAAAGTCAAATGTAGTGAAAATGAAAATATTTCTAAAAGGTCGACGAGTTTATTTATTAAATTTCAACATGTAACTATTGAATTAATTAAAATCAATCAAAAGATGGGGAAATGGAAATTTAATTGGAAAATTGGTGAGGTTGTTTATTAAATTGTTAAATGTAGCTAATGAATTTTAAAAGTTAAGAAACCCATCATTAACGGGTAAACTGACTGAACAATTAATGCGATCAAATTTGGATAAAACTCCAAATAGAATTATAACTTTTGCAAATTTACTACACTGTTCGAAATATTAATAATCGGCGTAATCGGTTATGGATAACAAGAATAGTAAATACAAATTTGTTACCGAATCAAAGGTATTAGGGCACCCTCCAATAACGGGTGACGGGTGATCCGACAAAACAATTAATGTGATCGACAACCATGAGGTTTAGTGGGAGTAAAAACATGAAAGAAGTGGGTTCTTGGGTCGTTTTATCGTTTTGAGAAACCCCTATTCCAATCGGATAATTCTCTAGTCGGATATTCTAATTATATAGTTATCTATCTGATAGACGGGTTACAGATATTGGAATACTCACGATTACGGGTGACTCAATGGTATCCTGAAATCCAAGCAATGAGTGACCCGTAGGTTACGGGTGACCTGCTCGTTAGTCCTTTATTAACTGAGCTATCGTTAGTTTTAAACTTAATTATCGTTGTTTTAACTGACATTGATTTATGGTTGATTAATTAATTTTATTGTAAAAGTCAAATAAAAACAATTTTGTATGATTTTATTTATTAAAATGCCAAAAGTCAATATAAACAATTAAATACAGTACATACATTATCATACATTTATAACTTATTGTAATTTAAATTTATACTTTGAATAAAATGTTGATTCTTGTTTTAAACTAACCGTCATAAATTCATATGATATATAAATATATTGATGTTGATGAGATTGCAAATGACAAAATGGGGAATTTGTATAAGGAGATTGAAGTCAAATTTGATCAGTAAAAGTTGATTGCTCCGCAATTCCAAGAACGCGGAATAAAAAAATCTTTAATTTCACTCTGTAAGGAATATTGACGTTATTAGACATAAAGGTAAATCTAAGGTGAAGGTATAATATTAGGTGAATGAAAGTTAATTGTAAGGCGATCTGAATTAAAAAAATAAATGGCAATTACTGAAGCTGGAGGACATCCATTAGATCTTGCAAAATATTCCATTGTGTAGAAAAAGAGCAAAAGTCCTTTTCCTGTGATCAAAGCCCACCAAATGAACATGTTCCCAACCATTCTGCTCTTCTTGTTGGGGAAAAACGCGAGCAACACTACGTAGACCAAAGAACCAATTAATGATGAAAAAATATGTGGAAATTCTCTTTTGTGGTAAACATCATAAAAGTCCAAGTAAAAATACCACGGAAAGAAAAAATCCTTTTCTTACTTCCAAAACCCCCAAACATGACGAATAAAACTGGATAGAAGAACCGAAGGACAAAGATCAAAACATATTCATGGAATATGGACGATAAGATAAAAACGAGTAAAGTTGGGAGTGTCTTCATTTTTGGAAAAGCTTCTTTGGCTTCCTGAAACCACAAAATTACATAGATTAGTTAATTACCATTAAATCAGTTAATTAGTTAAACATTGGTTTATTAGTTAAATATTAATTATGTAATTACAAAAAAGCATAGTGAATATTGCTCAAAAAATTAATAAACATTGAAACAAAAACTAAACAATGAATTTTGCACATATTATTAATTCATTGCTTGTATAAAAGAGTTAATGGATTGTTAATGATCATTTAATTCACTTTTAAGGTTCATTCAACTTGTTAAAATTAAAGGATTAAAAAGGTTTTCATAATTAAATATAATGAATATTATGCTATAAACTATCAACTCACTCTGTAAACATAAGAATATAAGAAGTCATGGATGGGAGCATTCCAAAGGCGGTAATAGACCGGGAAGGAATCGCTGTTCCACCAATCCTTTATATTATAAAATACATAATAATATAAAATATACCGTTGCAGAAATATTAAATTCATAACATCAATTCGCATTAATTCATATCTCAAATGTTTATTTTCCAAAAGCATCAATTTTTAATCTTGTTGGATAAAATGAAATTTTAAGATGAAATTTTAAGATTTTTATGTTAGATTTTAATTAACCTTATAAAACATGCGATCGCCAAATCTCAAAAGTTCTGCAAAAATGTTCTGTGAGTTGTGGAGAAGAATAAAAAATCCAACAAGTTTCCCCACAGCTCCTGGGATCATTTGGAGGAAAATGATCTTGGTCAAATCTCTGATGTTGTACGTATACCCAGACTTGCCATAATTCTCTAATAGAACATAGCCACAGAGTTGATGAGTGAGATTGTAAATGTAAATGCAACCAAGAAGTTCAATCATGTTCATCACAATAAACGTCCATCTGATCTCCTTTGTTCTAAAGTGAAACCAAAAAAGATTAATTTACAGTTAAACTCATAACGTTATTAAATGTGTATCTAAACTAACATAAACTTGATATTAAATTATTTACAGTTAATATTTCTTATCATTGTCTTAATGACCATTAAATTGCAAAAATTTCAATGTCAAAAATACATAGTTAAACACAATTAAACTTCATGAGTAATAAGATTTTAAAATTGCCTGGGATTTGGTCTTGACTTTAACATGTTATATAACATGGTTTAATTGTAGTTAAATAATGTTTAATTGTAGTTTAAATATATTTAATGAATGAAATATTTATAAATTAAATTCATCACGCAAGAGCTTACCTTGGATAATTATCACGATAGATGAGAGTTGGAGCAAAGAGAAAATATAAAAATTTTGCATAAGGAGGACAAAGCTGGTTTCCATCAACTTCAATTGAAATTGTATTTTTATGATCCCAAGCCGCTTCACTCGCAATTTCTTCTTTTCTCTCATTTTTATTTAATCCTTTAGGGCGGAGTTGGTGTCGCAGGGAATTTTCTGAGTCGGATTCTTTGTCAGTGTGGGAATATGAATAACTATTAAAAGTCTCAAATGATCTCCCGTTTTTTGAACTTCTTGACTCTTTTTGAGAACTCGAAAGTTCTTTTTTATTTTTATCATAATTTCGCACTCTTGACACGTTTGTGCGAATAAAAGCATACATTTTCATCATTAGACGAAGCTAAAATTAATTTTATAAAACATTAATTCATCATCTGGTAAATTTGGTAAATATACAAATTTTGCAAATTAATGAAAAGGCTATTTTTGTCTTTTTTAAGATTTAGCAAATAAGATAATTTAATATTTTTTGAAAAAATATTTTTTACCTGCTCTAATGATATAATTGCCGCCGAGGCAGGTGGAAGAGGATCAGCCCAATTTGCCCTCAATGGCACATAAAAGAAAACGGCAAGGAAAATAGCAAATATTAAAAAGAATGCCAAGTCAGCAATTTTCTTCGAGGCTAAGGGATCAATGTGGAATTAACACGATAAGACTCCAAGATTATTCACCATTAAAATTGATGTATTTTTAATTCACTTTGATATTTTATATTTTTAATAATGATAATATTCGCTAATTATTAATGTATTCATACAAATCAAGTTTTTCCTATAAATCGCCCATAAGTTGAGTAATCCATAAGGGACGCAGAGAACTGTCAGATGCATTCCGCCCAAAAGCGTTAAAACGTTCCATGGTTTTCCAAACATGCTCATGATGTTCGTAAAACCCAAATTGATCCTTAAATAATTAAATATAATAATTAAAGAATTTAATGCTTTTTAATTATAATTAGTTTAACTAACTTAGTTATTTAAAAACTAAAAGCATCAATTTATCTTCATAAATCTCATTATTCATAATTTACATTCAATTTACCTTCCAGTATCGAGCAGATCGATTATTGTTGAATAAATTGTTAAATTGAGCGTAATGACGATGAAGAGATTGTACAAGCCTTGATATTCTTTAATTTGAAGCATTTCAGTCATCAGGGACGGTTGTTGGATGAATTCCTTATCGGGAAGTTTCCTCTTCCTAAAACGATAAATTGGGTTTTGACCTTTCAACCTTTACACTTTTCTAGACGAGACGATCATTCTCCATTAGGCCTTAACTTCATAAATTCATATCCATTTTATTATTATTTGCTCTACATTTACATTATTCATCTTACTAATTTGTATATCAAATAAGATTTCCTAATGATACATTTTACATATTATTAATTAATTACAAATATTGTAATTACATTAATACTATAAATGTTCGTGGTTCCATATATCAAATATATGGTATATTCATTCATTTGTATGGTATAATATAGACTAATTAGATTTTTGACTCTGATTTATTCTTTAACACAATACCCTGCTTTGTTAATTTCTCTTCAGTCCTAAATTGAAGATGGTTAATTATTCATTAATAACATTAATAACAATGATACATTAACTATACCTATAATACTTAGTTATTATAATTAGTGTTTCTCTAAATGAATTTCTCTATGTCTGAAGGGTTTTAATGACGGAAATAAATATAGGAAGTAGGCGCCCTATTTCCAAGAATAAATTTATTGGCTTGGGGGTATTTATTGGGATAAGTTCAGTACTTTACCTTTCAGCTTTTGCCTCCACAGCTTCAGTTTCCTCTCTGGTCCGTTTTCGCAAATGAATTTCACCATTTTCGCCCCAGTCGTCTTTAGGAATTGTCTGCCATTTAAAAAATATTAAAAATTTGTTTAATAATTAAAAGGACCTTGGGCTATAGCGCTTTACTCCATTATAACGTGAATAAATTAACAAATTTAATATGAATTAATAAATATTGACAAATTCTGATTTTCCTTACTTTTTGAAATTTAACATTAGAATTATATTCTTCTTCTTGTTTTAATTTAAAATGATCAGGTTGGATATTATTATTATTTAAAAGTTCATTTAACTCTTGTGACATTTTTAATTAGAGAGTTTCACTGAGAGTTGCGATGAATGAATGTAATGAGACTGACGGGGCTTGAGGTAAGAAATGAGGATTTGAAGGAGAGTTGGGCTATATCAATATACTACTCGTATATTTCTAACTGGTATATCACATATAATATAAATATTTGTATGTTGTTGGATGACTTTGCCGAGTACCTCCATAACTCCACAACTCCATGTGGAAGTGGACAGAAGGAATGAATGGGGATTTTACATTACTTCCTATTAACTCAAATTGAAAGTGGAAGATCCAATGTGTTGAACATGGAAAGGATGCAGAATGGATGCACAGTAATGTACAGAATGCAAGCATGTATGAAATACATTTAATAACATACACATAGAATGTATAGTTAGAATGTATAGTATGAATGTATTATATGAATGTAATGTACGAGTGTATGTATAGTATGAATTTAATCTGTAAGTATATGAGAGATGAAAGTCAAAGAGATCTTGATGTTTTACGTTGAGGATTTCTAACTGCATCTTTAACATTATGACTCTTATGATTCCTATCCTATGTGTGTAGTTAGAAGGAGCATTAAAACAATCAACATCACAAGACTTTCATAAATTCACATAAAGAATAGGAAAAGACATGCACATGTTAATTGCAATCATTGTGAAAAAGTTTAAATTAATGAGCTGAAAGTGTTTAAATTTTGTGCGCTTTATCTTATTTGAACACTTGTTACATTTACTTATTTTTTGTATAGTATAGTATTATATAGGTGTCTGTAGTATGCTACATGGATTTAATGAAATTAAGATTAAAGAAAAGATGTAATGTTATGTAGATTTAGATACTGTAATAAATTATGGAAGGTTTTGATGATGGAATTTTAAAGATTAAATTTATCTAACTTGTTATTATATTTTTGTTATTGACTTTGACTTTGTAAGAATTAGTGAGATTGAAAGTACAAGTGTACTTTTTGTTTGCATGAACTTGCGTAGAATTTATTTGTCATGTGATGGGTTAAATAAATAAGCTTAAGATTGTGGTTCAACAATATATTCAATCTGGGTTTATTTAAACAATGTAATGGAGATAATTGAAGAAATAAATACTTTTGTAATTACATATTTAAAGTATAAAACTGAACATTATAATTAAAATAACAATAAAAAGATTATTAGTTTTTTCGTTCTAGTAAAATGCAAGGATTTATCAACAGTCAACAGATTTAACAAACTCTTAAATATAAATTCATTTATATTTACAATTATTTAATATTTAAGTTCTAACATAATTCGATTTTTTACATACAGTACTTAATTAATCATTTAGAAAAATATAAACAGCAAATTGAGCAGAGTCCAAAATACTTCAAGTATTCTATTGTAGATTATAGATATAGGCATAGGCACATTACTGCATGTCATCACAATTATTTGTTTGGCTTTATTTAGCAAAATCCTTTTTGTCACCATTTAAAAGCATCACAGGTAAATGTTCTTGGAGTAAAAAAATCGACTACAGGTGAACGCTGCAAAAAATAATTAATGTAAATTAAATTATTAATAAATGCTTAGGAGTAATTAAGTAATTGTAAGAGTAATTACATTTGGATCAGACGGAAGACAATTATTTACTCTTGCAGAGTGCTCCATTTGGTAGAGCGCTAAAACTAAACCGGATCCAAACATCAAGCACCAGTGAACAAATAAATTACCAAGTTTTGGATAATTCTTGTTTGGAATAAATGAGAAAAAAGCTGAAAATAAAATAAAGATCATTTTGAGTAACAGTTTAAATACTTATTTAACTTTTTAGATATTACCTGATTAGGTAATTAATCAAGAATTTTAAATGTTAATAATTAAAATAAATCAAAATACAGTAATTTTAAATTGTTAATTTATTTACCTCCTGGTCCAATGAAAAATAACATCATGGCTGGATAAGAGAATTGAAGTGCATAGCAAATAATATATTCATGGACAAGGGCCGATAAGAACATTGTGATATAACTTGACAAAAATTTATGTTTTGATCCGAAAGAAGTTTCTTTAATTTCCTTTAATAAAGTAATTCATCAAATTACATTAGATAGATTCGAAGTGTATAAAATTTCTCTAGCTTTTATTCCTAACTCTCTTAACTGATTGAAATTATTATCAATTGATCTTACCTTGTAGACATAAGCATAAATGAAATCTTGGATGATTCCAGTAATATTGAGAAATAATTCCGAGAAGCTTTTACTGTTCCAATGATCCTACAAAATTAAAATTAGTTTACAACTTAAATTTAAAAAAATCGTAATTTAATCTCAATTTTGCTTCATATAAAAATCAATTTAACAAAATCGATTAATCAAAACTCACTTTGTAAAATTCCCTATCTGCAAATGTTAACAATTCAGCAAAGGCATTCGGCCAGCAATGATTAAAAAAGAATCCCACAAGATGAAATGCTGAATATCCCGAAATCATGATTGGGAAAAATCCTTGGACGATTCCTTTTAAATTCATTTCATGTCCTTTGAGACCAAAATCCTTAAATTGATTATGTCCGAATTTATCTTGGATGAAATTGTAAAGCAAAATTGATCCGAGAACATCCAGCAAATTATAAAATACAATTTTCCATCGAATTTCATTTGTTCTGTAAAAAATCAAAAAATCATTATTTAAAGTCAAATCAAATTATAATATAGAATACAATAATTGATATTTACATATGGAATTATAGTTAACTTAAATTAAAAAAAGGAACAAATTTTAAATTTAATTAAAAACTCACCTTGGATAGGAATCTCTGTAGACAAATGTTGGAGCATACATATAGTAAATATATTTGGAAAATTGCGGAGTGAATTTCATTTTTATTGGTTCCTTGAGATGGGAAGTTCCATTTAAATTGATCTCCGATTTGGTTTCAATTTTTCTCAATGTGATTCCATTCCCATTGATGTGATTTTTATTGGAGTCATTGACATAATTTTGCGGTTCTTGGGTTTCTTTTGATTCCTCGTTTAAAATCACTCCTTGGGTGATTTTATTAAAATTGCTCCGAACAAAAACGTATAATTTTAAAACAATCCTCAGATTTTCCATAATAATGATGGCCCTTGAAGCACATCCAGTCCCATTAAGATTAATTGACCAGGGAGTGAGCAAAAGTTTGATTTCGAGCATCATAAAAAAGAAAATGAAGATTTTATCAAAAGTTTTTTTTGAATCTGTAAAACAACGAAAAAAAAATATTTGTACAAAAATCACACAATAAGACTTAATTCTAACAGAATTAATTTAAATACATTTAATGAATAATCTTTGAATTATTTGAATACTTGTTAACAAGATAAGGCTTAATATAGTTAAATGGTAAGTTAAATTGTAAGTAAACATAGAAAAAAAGTTGTTTTTGCAAATAAATAACCAAATTAGCAATTTTACATGAATTTGACCTTAAAAGAATTGATTGTTCATTGATTGCAAAAGGATTCATTATTTTATTTAGCATATTTATGTAACAAGTTTGAAGTGAATCACCTTTGTTCATTTCGTTTCTCACAGTCACCCACAATTTGAAAGATGGATAAAAAACGACATGGACCAAATTGAAGGATAAAACTGCTAAGATCGTAACCTTCGGGTTTCCAAAAACAGTCGAGAGATTTGAAAAGCCAAGATCGATCCTGAAAAATAATTAATACATTGATTGAGAAATAAGTAATGTATTGAGTGATTAGTGGAGAAAAAATAATTATTTAAAAAATCATTTTTACATTAATTGGGTATGTAAATGGGCTGTAGAACATTGGTTTCTTTTGATTCAACATACCTTCCGTATTCGAGGTATTCGTAGATCATTTGATAAAGAGTCAAATTGATTAATAAGGCAAGAAACATGTTATGGATGGTTTGGAATTCCTTCACCTTGAACAATTTGGTGTAAAGTGAAGGTCTGGCCATAAACTCTTTCTCTGGGAGGATTCTAAGTTAATAAAAAACAAAAACACTTAATTGTATTTTTAATTTAGAATTTAATTAATTTATTTATCTATACAATTTTAATTAAATAGTATTATCTATACAATACTATTTAAAATTTTGCGATTTTTTGCATTTTCATGGCTTACTAATAAAATTAAATATGATTTTGATTAATATTTAATTACAACATTTTCAATAAAATAATATTTAATTTATGATTAAAATAACTAATAAAAGATATTTTATAATAAAGTCAAGATTCAAAACACATCTATAAAAGCAGAGTTATTAATTTAGTATTTTAATAATAATTAAATGAATCAATTGGTGTAATAATATTAAACTCCAAATGAGTTCAAAAACGAACAAAAAGTTAAATATTAAATTCAAAACCAAAAATAAATAAATAAAATAAAAAACTTTACCTTATTTCATTTCTTCTATTTCGCACTCCATTTAAACCATTTGAACGGTTCCCATTTAACAATGAATTTTCCATTTTGAACAATTAATTAATATTAAACACTCACACACACAGGAACAATATTTAATAAATGACTTTTGTTCTACAAATATTAGAAGTGTAATTGGAATCTACCAAAGATTGTATATTTGATTGATGTGCGATTTCTCTTCAATTGACTTCAGAGGCCCGATGGACTCTCTCGAGAGTTTCTCGCAAAATGAATCGAGTGGTCAAAATCTCTCAGCCTATTTACCCCCTTACCTTTACATTCATTATCTTTTCCATGTAAGTCATAAGGGAAAAACATTGTAAGAGAAAAACTTTTCCTAAACCTTACGTCGGCACGCATGAAGGTGTAGATGGAGATTACGCGTTATGTAAAAATACGTACGCAAATCCTCCCAATGTAAAATCCCTCTCATCCAAACCAGTCTTGGCCCAACGAGCGTCAAATGGTAAAATCCGTTGTGAAGGAATCCCCCAATTTTTTGCTCCTTTGCGTTTTATCCAACAAGATCATACAAATCAACATTTATGATGACCTTTAAAACTCAAAATGTAAGGAGCTATAGGAGTTTTTATTATAAAAGATCTCCAGACTATAATTTATTGCTTTTAATATTTGCAAATTACACTTGCACTTTTAATCAAAATCACCATTTGCAAAAACATCTACCTAATATTTCATACATTTTATTCACTCCGTATATGTAACTTATGAGTTAGATTAGTTAGGTAAAAGTGTTTGGATTTATTTAAATCGGCTATTTTTTTTTCAATTATTCTCATAATTAAAAATCCAGTCTGACTGGAAGTGAGTTAAGTACATTTATATACTTAATTTAAATGTAATGTATAATAAACCTTAGTCGTAATAAGTGCTAATGGTATTAGCATTAAGCAATTTTGTTTATTAAGGAAGATCCGAATCGCAAGTTTTTCTCATACATCTATACGCGATATAACATATAATTTGTATTACTTTTATGCGAATGTGGTACTTTAGAATCTTTTTATTGCATTATTCTCATTAACTTTGGACTTGTTTACAATACAGGATCAAAACATTTTAAGCGCTTTTATATTTTAACTAACTCTGTGTCTGTCTGTGAATTAAATTATATTCTCTAACAAATGTTATCTTTATACTAAAGTAAGGGAAGATGAAATTATAAAGATAAGGATATTATGATACTCTAAAATTAAACACTATTCTTAAATAAGTTAAATAGAAAATGATGAAATAAAAATGTCTTTTGATTTTTCCTTTACATGAACAAAATTCTTCAAGAACCTACCTTAATACAATCATATTTATTCTTACACTTATAGTGGTTATTTAATCCTCATTATTATTCAGAATTCATTAATGCCGAGAGAAAACAATGTGCACTTCATGCAAACGTTCACATAAATTCCTTAAAATGTTAATAATGGAATTTTAAAAAGTAATAATGAATAGGTTTATGCAAGAAATTAACGTGTCAAATTAGATATTAAGGATGAGGAAGAACAAAACCGAAAAAAAGATAATTGTCATAAATACTGTTCATTACAAGGTTTACATATGAAATAATTTCCCATTTCCTGTCTTTCTTTGCATGCAACAAGTACAAGTTTAATTCAAGTTCATCAATAAATGTAATGGAATTCTTTCCTCAGATTGCAATTACTATTGTGAATTACTCGGCATTAAAATGCATCACTTCTTTAAATGTATGGGAATTACATATTTGCTGATGTATGAAATATACAATCGTATATGTATTTGGTACAAAACATTTTAAATATCATATAATGATGATGTTCAACTAATTTTAATCAGGATTGATATCCTAAAAGAAATTTATCAATTCTATTTAGTTATTTTAACTAATATTAATAATCATTGCATGTTTGATTTTTTAAATGGCTCGACGTGATTTATTTTATTTTCTAGGAAAGATTTAAGTGTTAAAAAGTCAAATGGGTTTTCCCACCAAAACCTCCACAACAAGAAAAATGGGCAATTTAATATTAAACTGACAAATTGATATGATGGATAACTGACAAATGGGAAGATGTAAAAATGAAGACTCGAAAGGATTAATGTCATTTTCATAGCCCTTAATAAGGCATATATCTCATTAAAATATTTCATACACAAATGTATCTCTTATGTATTCCATTTCCTATATTTAAATGTAGCACTGATATTGTGATATTATATGAATATATGATACATAAAGTACATATATATTTCATACATAATATATCTAATATTTATATTAGATATGTCTCGCCCTCTCAAATATTCCCCCAGTCATTTCGCGATGATCTCTGCAGACTTCCCATGTTTGATTTGAATAATGCAGACTTGGCTTCCCCCCAACTAAGATGATCTGCGGACGTGGAGAGTGAAAAGGGAGAAATCATCAATCTTCATTGATTCGGTGAGGGGAAGAGATTTTCCTCCCTCCCTGGAGACTGAAATGCCCATGAGGTTCCAATAATGAGCTTCTTTCGCTTTCTTCACCTACCCAGGCATCCAAAAGGATGAGTTGGATCTATCTACAGTTTCTACAGTCTTAGATTGTATATGGATAATGAGAATTGAAGCTTTTGAATGAATTTCTGAGTCAATATTGACCTCGCTTTCTTGCCATTTTATGGTTCTTTGGAATCATTCTCAATATACTTCAACATTTATCAAGAAATTCAAGATTTTCCCCTTTCAACATAAAATGAATCTATTTTCATTTCATAGTAAAATAAAATTCATCTCCAATTTACTTCACATTTGAATTTTCAATGGTTGTTCAAATATTTGAATTTTATATTTTCCAGATTACTTCTTTGGTATTTGCTCAATATCTTAGGTATATTATTTAAATTGAGTACTTTATTGAATTTATTATTATTTATTAAAAATATACCTATTTAACTTTATATCTTTATACATTTAAGATCATTTTCATTGATTTTCACAAATGTAATATACTATATTAAAAAGAAAAATATTTTGGGGCAATAATGTACAATATAGTAGCTCAATCTATGAAAATTTATTAGACCTATATTGATTATCAAAATTATTGACAGATTGAGCTACTATATTGTTCTCTAATACCCCAAAATTAATAAATTGAATAAAATCAGTAATTCTTCATACGCATGCCATAAATCTTAAAAAGTGATAGAAAACTTAAGTAAAATATCAATTTTTATTTAAATCCTTCAAATTACAATAATATTTATACAACTAAATGAATGCCAAAATAACAATTGATGTTTTACTTGATTTTTCCTAGTAATTAATGTCCACAAGGTAAAGAATTTATCTTTGTATGTGATGATGACAATGGAGAGATGCATTTATAGTACATTATGGCAAAAATTATTTAATTATTATTTCAAATTTTAGTTGAATTTATGTTATATATTTTATAATGTCAGAATTTATTCTTATGTCAAGTTAATTGGTATCAATACTTAATTGTATGGTATTAAAGGTATATAAAAGCCCAGCTTTAAGGCTTTAGCATCATAGAGAAAAAGATCTTATCATTTGACTCAGATTTCCCGATAGTGTTTTTTGTCTTAATCCTTTTAAAGACGGAAGGAATACGATACACTGTATCGGATACAGATAGAGGTGTATAACAGATTATGCCATATAGATAATCCCGGATCAGATCAATCCAATCAATTGAAGTTAGAGAGGTCATTTGGAGTTAAGTGCGTTAAGCACCACACGAGCCAGAATCGATTCCAGATTCTAATGTTACTTTCCACTTCCGCCAATCCCTTAAAAATGAAGAGAACTTTAGGGAAGTCGCATTGGAAAGATTGGGAGAGAATTCCTCTATGCGTCCAACAAAACGAAATTAGTTTCTTTCAATTGTCCTAATTCAGATTCCTCCCTTTTCCTGTTCAAGGATTTTAATGGCCATTCGATCTATTTCCCATACATTTCCAATTTAAGACTGAATAAGACTGTAGCAGTAGCAATGTACTTTGGAAAAAATCCTAGACAAAATTATCCATTGAATGAAAGTAATTTTATTATCTTTAAAGGTATACTAACTTAATTGTCTTTAGTACTTTGATATTATCATACCAAAAATATTTTGAAAATAGCCTATAAGGTTCTAATAATTAGTTATAGTAGATGTATTATTGTAGTAGTGTTAAAACAAATATTTTACGTGGGAATAAAGAAGTGTTAATAATACGTGTTTTTTCACTCTGTTAATAAAAGCACGTCTTTGATTTTTATTCTTGCCGTTGTATTTTGTATTTTAACAGGAATTTCATTATGTTACTCTTTGTTAAACCATTTGGAAAAAGGAAGTAAATGAATAATTCATGAGCTTTTAAGATTCTTTCTTCTTTTACATTCGTACTTTAATAAACATTAATGTATACCGAA
The DNA here is from genome assembly GCA_034687125.1 of Neelides folsomi. Lineage (NCBI taxonomy): Eukaryota > Metazoa > Arthropoda > Collembola > Neelipleona > Neelidae > Neelides > Neelides folsomi. The sequence goes on from JAQGBZ010000479.1 coordinate 41,352, forward strand.
CTAAAAGCACAAATCGTACGAATCATATTTCATTATTTTATTAATCCAACTTAACATGAATCAACTGAACCATATGAATGAAGATATTTTATATATTTATGTAAATCTTTATATTTAATCCGGCGTTAAACATCTTAATTAGAAAAATGAGTTTACGATTAAATCCAAAAATGAAATGAATTTGTATTTATTAGAATAAGATTTGAATGTTTCACAATTAGGACTTGACATTATATGCATGTTAAACACCGAATAAATATTTATTGTACTAAGATAATAATATAACTATTACCATACATGTAGTAAGGATATTAAGTAATTTAATTTACATATATTGATGCACATGTACTTAATATGTAAGTTGATGTAAAAGTATGATTAAAATATTATTAATATATAGCATCAAACAAAAAATTTGATGAATTTTTTACAAAGATGATTTTTAGAATATATTTTTTACAGAGAAACTTAATTTTTGTACATTATATATTTTGTTATTATCTTATAAATTATTTAACTATTTATCTTTTATAATTTAATATTTAATACTTTACCACATTGGTAATATTTATTATGTATAATAAATGTAACATGCCATCTTAATAATGATTTTTGAGGTACAATTTATTATCAAATGTATTATATGGTAATTTTATTCATAATAAACTATTAAACATAATAAAGCAAACACTTCTATAATCTCAAACAAAACGCATTTTTAAACAAAATTTAAACAAAATTTTCAGTAAATTTTAATTCTAATACAGATTTATAATACTTATTGGAATTGCACTATTAAATACTAATTCATTTTGATATGAAACTAATTGATATTTTCATACATTATTACTTGACATTCTTTTTTTGCTAATTTGCTATACTATTTGCTATTACTTGCAAAAATGAATTTTACATAAGTTATACATACACAAGCTAGGCTTAATATCGTATTAATTATTTATAAGTAATATTATAATATTATTTAATAAGTATAGAAATTCGTTTTGATATTAACCATTATAAATTTTGCTAATTAATGCATAAGAATAATTTTGATCTTTGCTTATAAATATAAATTTACATTATACATATTAATTACTTTATAAAATTAAAATATTTAATTAGTTCAAAGTCCGTATCTTTCTCAATTAATGTGAAAGTTGTACTTAATTTGTTAGTTGAGAGAAAGACCAATTTCGAACTTATTCTGTATAAAAAGGTTCATTTAAAAAATGTTTAACTTTATAATTTAAATATAAGGATTCTCTTGACTCTTCATTGTATTGACTTCGGGGACTCAGAGAAAATTGCCTTGAGACAACATCCCCGAACTGAAAGAAAAAAATGAACACAGGTTAGAACTCAAAATTCAAACACACAATTATTATTCATTTACATTTTACATTTAATATACCCAATATATGTACATACAGATACATCATTATCTATATCTACATACATATATCAGATATTAGATATACACTCGACCTCGGTTAAGATCACCTCGGTTAAGATCACCCTTCGGTTAAGATCACCTTTTTCTATGTTCCCGGCATAGGTATAGGA
>JAQGBZ010000480.1:0-42662 GCA_034687125.1 Neelides folsomi
TTTTGAATTATGTGCGCGGGATAGGGGGCTCTTAATAGAGCCTAGGCTCTTATTAAAAAATTAGGTTTCGAGGGGGGACTCTTATTCGAGCAGGGCTATTATTCGAACAGAGGCTCTTATTTGAACAATAACGGTAATATATATTTTAATAAAATGCATTATTCTCTGAATGTTAATTAAAAACTTTCGTTATATTCTAAATTATAAAGATGAGCCCATACATCTATTTATTTAGGAAGTTCTAACCCCATCCTCTTGTGACGTTAATTATAAATAATAATGTTTAGGCGTACCCTCAAAAGGCTCGAACTCATTTATGGATAGTACCTTAAGATAATTTTCGGCGACTTTCTTTTGTTACTAGTAACGTACTAGTTGGTTGCTAGCGAGTAGGTTGCTTACCTAATTGGATTTTAAGGCTTTATCATCTCTTTTTCAATAAAACTTACGTTTTATAATATGCCCAATGTAACTAATTAGTGTTGGACCCAATTACAAAACTTTTTGAAGTGTTGAGCTAAAATAATTCCTTTTTATAAATTAGTCGTGATCAAAGTTTAATTAGTGCAATTTATTTTTTAAACCTCTCTAAGGCATAGTGGCCCTTAAAAATGGTTTATTTCTTCGAGGTTACTTTTTATCCTCATATACCTATAAATATATATACATATAAAGTATGTATGTATTTACATCATCTATTCCTGATTTATAATAGGCGTTTCTCTTCTCCAAAGTTTTACCTTCTTTATCATAATTAATTAGGAAACTTTTTCTTCTTCGAACCTTCAAAGTAACACGAAGAGACTCATTTCTCCACCCTTTCACTTTCTTTAGCAGAAGGAGCAAATTTCTTAATGAAAAATGCTGAGCGAATCGTCAGGAATAGAGATGAAAGTTCGTTGAACAAGAATTATAAAGATGGGTGGCTCAGCACTTAACAAAAAATTTCTTCATATGAATTGTCACATTTGAATCACATGTTTATAAATTCATAATATATTGTTCGCAAGAATTGCTTCATTATTAAATTTTTAATCAAGAAACTTCCCACTCCTCGTTTTCTATTCTTTCTCACTTGCCATTCCGTCTTCGTATTTCTAATGGCTAAAATGGCGCCTCTAAGATATTGATTTCTATTTGTTTTGCATCCAACGGAGAAACGTTTCATTTGAGATGTGGAGACAATATTTGCAGAAACGGATTGAGAGCATGAGAAGTCAATTGGATTTGGCTCCATTGAGTCTCAATTGAATTATTTGGGTGGAGAAAAAGCTTTTCAATTTATTTTCATGATAGGATCTCAGATTGGAAAAGAATTTCATTACAGCGTTCATCTCAACTCGTTTCTTGGAATCAAAGATATATTATTTTACCCTCTTCTTTTGTCTCTCTTTAAATGATCATTGAGCAAATTCAATTTCGTTGTTTCTCCCTCTTCAATTGTTTCCACTCAACTGACCTTTAAAGATAACACTCTATTTCAATATAATATCATTAGAAAATGGATATACACTAACACAATCACATTAGTAAATATTTTATATGTATTAACCTGAAAGGATTTGTAAAAGAGCGAATAATTACAATTTACATACCTTTTAAAATTATTAAATTGCCCAACATCCAAATGTAGAGTAAATCCATATCTATATTATATTTAGGTATTATTACAGATAAAGATATTTTTATATAAAATATAAATAACTTTCTGAAAGCTTCTTTTCCCATGAATTGTATTGTTAAAAATCCGATTTAAACTTATTTAACCAAGCGAAAATTTATATCTTATAATTCTCTATGTTTAAGTGCACATGTAAGGTAATACATAAGTAATAATTATAGCAAATGTCATGTGTCATTGAGATGATGAATCCGAGTTTTCTGGGACACTTCGGAAGGAAATGGTATACAATAGTAGAGATTGATACGTCTTTTTTATTTCTTCTCCGTTGAGTCTTACGGAAGACAGGACAGGAACACCTTCGAATTTGAATCCAATTTTACACCTTGCTAGCTTTTTCACCCTTTAAAAATCGCTATTGAATAGATATTGAATTTTAAAAATCCAAAAATTTGAAAGCTTTATTTATATTATTTTTGAATAACACTCAAGAAATGATGAGAAAGGAGAATTTAAAATGAATGTAACAAGATTGTAGCTAAGATTGAAATAAGTTAAATATCTAACAAAAATATTTACAAATGGAAAGCGAGCAAGTTGACGAGTTCGTGAATTGGAAAACTTTTGTGTAAAATTGCTTACGCATGAAGCATTTGAATATAACTTTGCAAAAATTATAGTTTGTAGAGAATATCTTTACAAAAGTTACACTTATTTTTAATTTATCGCTTTTCTTTTGGCTTATATACATATTTGTGAAATGAATGTTTATTTTACTCATTGAGACCACTCCATAATTTTTAAATATTTTTATTGCATTGACACTTTCAAACTTTAAATCGCCTTAACCAAAACCTATCAATATGGCAAGCTTTAAAAATGAACAGATGAAATGAAATTTCTTTGAGCTAATAAAATAAAGAACTTTTCAAAGTTGGAGAAATATGATTCTCAAATACGAGTGCGTACACACTTTCGAGAGTCAAATATTTACTTACTTTACTTTTTATATGTTCAACAATGAAATAGCGGATATTTATTTCCTTATATGTAGGCGAACCTCCATGAAAGTCGAATATTGGTTGTGATAGAGGAAGGTCATTTTATTAAATTGTTACTCGGAACGCTGAATGTTCTGGATGGAGCTTAAAGCCAATCTTCAGGAGTCTATATTTTATCAATAGAGAATCGATTCGTTATCCAATGGGCAAATATATGTTCCACATGGATGAGGAATATAGGAAATGTGATATAAAAGCATCATGATTCGAATCACTTTGATCCCATGTCCTCTCTCTAATAAATCCCTTTTTAACTTCCTTAGAATTCGTATCAAATACATTCCTCAATTTTGCGGGGATTGCCTACTCCCTTTTAAACTCCTCTCTCCAATCTCTCCCTATTTCCGAAACAAGCCGCTTACGAGTTCCACAATGATCTAAACCACATTCCCATATATTCTCAAAATACACACAATTCACTTATTGACCACATGAAACCGATGATTCCCGAACATGTTTTTAAAATCACAATTCCCCTGTGGACTCAATGTTGGTAAAAATTCTGTGAGTTTACACTCAATAAAATGGGGTTTAAAGCTCCTTTCCAGTGCTTACCTTTAGCTTTAACTTCAAGCTCTACCAGAAAATAAATCTTTGATTCATGCTTGTTTTGAAAAGGAGGGAGCGCGGAAAGCTCCGATGAAACTTTACGAGTTCTTATGGGTTAATGGCCAGATTCTTGAGGAAGGTTATCTCATCCATGGAATATAAATAAGTTTTTCAGGGGAATAAAAGGCGGAATTGGATCAAGAGATGTCCCTTATCTAATGTTCTGGGATTATGTGGGCAGTTAAAGGTAAAGGCAGTACGATGGTCGAATGTCTTAAGGAAGAAGGTGTTTTTTCACCAGCGTCCTTTCTAATAATGCATCCCTTGAGACTCGTAAATGTCTTGAGGCGGAAAAAGATGTTGTAATGACAGGAAGGAAGAGGATGACCTATACATGACTATATAAGCCTTTCCCTCTTCTTTCCATTTTATTTTGCACATATGCAGTTTCTTTAATTTGGTTCTTAATATTATACCTGAGAGAAATATACTGCATATCTGGATGTAATGTTCTATAGTGAGGAGAAATGCAACGTGGTTTACTTATGGTTAGATTCAAACCAGTTAATTTATTTGTTCGTAAAACGTCTCGCACGCCTCCGCCTCACTAATTACAAATCAACTCATTGAGTGCCTGACTTTCTAGTTACTTTACCTTTATGAAACGCGTAATGATCAAGAGAATCGGGAAAGTTTTTTTATTTTCACAGCACAAGACTTCACTTTTACTTAATGTGCATGATACGTGGGAGAGATTAAATGTCCTATTATTCGAAGGAGCATTTCCTCTCCTCTCAATTTTAGATAAAAGAGAAATTACGGTTCAAAATGGTCGTAACCCGGTTGAACATTCAGTTTGAAATTCCCTTTACAGAGATTTGATTGTCTGGGGTTTGAGGCTCGTGAATATTTCGAAATGACAGGGATCCAAGAATGCGTGACTTTTTTGAGTGATAGAAAATTCTTCTTTCAAGTCCAATTTGAAGCAATAGGAATTGGAAGCGTATTCAAATAATATTAAAATCGAGGGTGTTTTCTCGAACAGAGAATAATACGCAAAGTGTTTTATATTCCCCCATGCATTCAGACTCTTTATATGGGGAATATACATTGAGGTGTAGGTTCGTCAAGCGGGCTGTGGACGTGATTTGAATGCTTTGGCACTGTTGAAGTCTAATAAGACAGATTCCTGAATCCTTTGGGTTCTAAAACTGGTCCGAAGTTTATTTGGGATTATATTAAAATGTAGATTGAAAAGTGGAGAAAGGTGAGGGCATGAGGAATGAAGAAATCTCCAGCATTCAGACCTTCCCCAGGCCTGGGGAAAATCAATAAGGATGTTGAAAAGCCACGAGAAACAAGGAGAGAATATTGAAGAGGTGTATAATATAATATCTCCTCGATGGTCCGGACTGAGGTTAACGACGCGTCAATTCTTCTTCGCTGGAATTTACTTACTTTATAGCAAATGACTCGCATATGAAGTAGGAAATTCAGCTCATATTTTCCCTTCACACTTCACTTCAAATAGGAAAGGAGGGTCGGCGAAGATCTCATTTTTCAAATTTCATTCCGACTCCTTGAACCTCTCCACAACTTCGCCACTCAAGACTTTGAATAAGTGCATTTTAATTTTAAGTAAATCAATAGATTCAGCCAAGGATTTATCGATCTTCTTGATTAAATATTTTTATGGCCTCTATTTGCTGAGTGTAAAATTAATTCTGATTTTTATTCCAAAACTCCATTTACTGATATACATAATATACAAATGATGATGTATTTATGTAGGTATGTTATGTAATAGTAAACCATATACTTAAGCTAGTATTTAAAAAGTAATTCTCATTCCTGGAAAAAGTCATTTCGGAATAAAATGCATCTTCCAGGTCAATCTTAATTTGAATGGAAAAAGATATTTTTAAAGTTGCAGAATCTTCTTTATATTAAAATGATGTGTGCATGTGAATGAAGGAAAATTTAAAAGGGTTGAAAAGGAATTCGAATTTCCGATGTTAAATAGTGCAGAGATCGAGGACAAAATTGCGGTCCAAGAGGATGTACAAGTATGAATCAAGACGAGTCTCTGAAATTGGCAGTTTCTGAACCGAATTTCCTTTCCTTCTTCAACATTTTAGCTATTTGAATACAGAAGAGGGTCTGAAGGTTTGGAGAAATCTCTGAGGACTCGGAGAATTCTCTTTCAGCTCTTTTTGATAGGGATTCGAGTGGAATGTGGAATCTCCAGCTGCTTTCTTTACCTTCTTCATTCCCCCGTTCATTTCAATTCTTTTGGTTTCCTTTTTCCTCTTCTTATATAATGGGATCAATTGAGTTGTTAAGCCCCCGAAAACCATTTACTTTTTACAACTTTGTGCGTAGATTGATCCTCTAGCAATTGTAGTTATTAAGTATAATTTCCAAGAGCCTTCTTACTTTCACATTGTAAAGAGATAAAAGAAATGTTTCAAAACAAAAAAAAGAAAATTGAGACAACTGCAGTTATATGCTCATAAATATAAAATATATTATACTTTCTTCTAACTTATTATTTATAAAATTGTATAGGTATTTTTTCTATCGCCTTTGTTTTGGGGAAGGAACAGAAAGCGAAAATAAATAATGGAAAAATGATTTCGTGTTGGTATTGGGCTCTTTCGAGTCGGTTGAAAGTTGATATGAAGAAATGGAGTGATAAAATGAAAGGTCTGGGTATTGTTATTGTTACATCTGAGCAATGAGGTGGATTGTGAGAAACTGACAGCTCAATTGTTACTCTGTTACTTTCCTTTTTTATCATTTCTCTTTACTCGCTCGTTCAGAACCTTGCTTTTGCATTCACAGTCTATACAAAGACAAAAGAGCATCAATATCATAAGTACATATCATACCACATCACCACTAGCTCGAATTTAATTGAAAAGCTGTCAACTCAAACAAAATATGAGTATCTCGGATATTAAAAGTTCATATCAACTTTCTGCAGTATATAGTATTATAAATATAAATATTTGCAACACACTGTACACAATTAGGTAAATATTATATTATTTACATTTTAACGTTACATATTGTTAAAAGAGTGATTATCTCTTAAATATGAAGTGCAATAGCGATGTGAAATGAAATGAGCGTGGACGAGAATTCAAAGTCAATAAATCAAAGTTTATTTCAAAGAGAACTAAGGTTCTAGGGGCAATTTAGAAAGCTCCGATGTTACAATCAATGAGCAAAACAAGAGGGTCTAACGTCTCAAAAATGAATGACCATAATAATTAATGTACATTGAATTTAGGGGCCTTTTATAGGCGAGCTTATTTTAGTTTGGGGGCTTATCACTAAATTATGTTGTTTCTAACAAAAGAATCACATTTACTTAACCAGCCTAAATGAATGGGGACTGATTGATTAAGGGACTGTCTCAAAGTAAGTTACATTCTTACATTAAATGAATGTATGGCATAAGTCGGAACATAAATGAAGGATCGGCAGAAAGGTAAACAACTTATGTATAAGGGGTCTGAATCATACAAATAACTTAGGGGGACATACAATTAGAATAATGCATAAATAAGGTAGCGGCTCAAAAGAAATCGTAACAATATTATATACCTACTTATCTGGTTATATTAGCTGTTCAAAATTCAATATTTGCAAAATTTTGAGATAACAATTTTACTTTGCTAGTGCAAATATATTCAAGCACTGATAGTAGAAGAAAAATTTAGAAAGTTCCCCTCCATTTTCCTCTTCAATAATATAAATACGGCTACTCAAAATATGATTTAATGAAGCTTATACATACTTAAATATTCGAATGAACTAAAAGCAAATAAATCACTAAACAAATACAGTAGTATACTATAGCTATAGGTAAGAATACGAGAAGGGCACTCGTAAAACAATGGTTTTATTTATTAATGAATCTAGTATTTTATTTCTCCTCTCTGTTAATATTCTCATCCTCTCATTAAATTTTGGTTTGAACCTATTCATGAAAGTAAATTGAGAGATTATTTGAATTGGGAAGATTCGTTTTTGGCACCCGCTGCATAAATCATGTTGAAAGACAGTGAGGCCTTCCATAATGGTGAATGCACGACTGAATTCTTGATGAGTATTAATGTTAAGATGTCACTGAGTGAGTGGATCCTTTTCTAGTGGAGATGAGTATACTTCTCTGGGGCATCCGTTTGTGCATTGTCGTCCGGAAGGCCCCTTCTGAATTCAACGAGAGCAAATTCATCTCCCTCGCAATATACAACGAGTTCCTGCTGTCGCTTTTCCTCAACATCTCAATGTAAGTCGGTCGGTGCTTTCTCCGCAACGGAATCTGGAAACTATTCCGCTGGTCGGAAACAAAATATTTACATACTCTAAAAAACCTCAATCTTTGAATCATTCATCTTTCGAAAGAGTAATGTTGTTTGTTATGATTTATACTTCAAAGGTTGTTCCTTCAATCTCCGGCAAATCCCGATCTTCTTTACATTATCTTCTTCTGCCACGTTCAGCTTACGATGACTCTTCTTCTTTGTCTCATATTCGGAAGCAAGGTATGAGACATCAAACTTTCTTAAGCCTTTTTACTTTACGAGAAAATTCTCACATATTTTATTATCCTAAAGTTTGCTATTATAAATATATTAGCAAACTTAGGTATATCCGTATATGATTTAGAGCATGTATTTATATATTATGTAGTAACATATAAATAGTTGTAGCATGTAATGCTTTGGTATACGATTTTTAAGACTTTAGTGACTTTCGGCCTCCATGAGATTCAATAATTGGGTTAATTAAACAAGATTAAATATAAAGTTCTTGATATTAATGAGCCTAATGAGCAAATTAAGCAGGTGGAAAAGATTAAATATATTTTTACTAACCTTCAAAAACGAAAACCGAAAAACATATTCAATACAATTATCACAATTAAAATAAAAATTGGGATATTTAAAAAATAATTACTGCTTATAATAATAATGATTAATGATAGATAATATAATATAAGACTTTGATTATCTTATTCAAATTCTAAAACCCGGGAAATGCATTGGCTGGGCTCGGGCCTCGGCGTCGGAAGAGTAGTTTAGTTTTTAATTAGAAACAAGTAAAGCTTTATTAAAATTTTATAATTTGAAATTATAACAGTATTATAACTATATCATACATATGATACATAATTAAATTTATAAGTAATATATACTAAATACTTACATAAATATTTATATAAACTTAATATACATACTTTCTTAGTTGAAGTTGTTAATAATTATGTATACAATGTTATTTTTAGTTAGTTATTTTTTTAAATAAGAACACGATCACATATAAAATACTTATGTAAGTACTTAAGTATTATAGCTCTAACACACAAATATCTTCATTTTAACATGAACCAACATAATTTCTTGAATTGATGATCTTTTTCGAGAGAATCGACATACTTTACAAATCCACAAAGGACGATTCCAGTCATCATTACCAAAGCCCCAATTATACTGAAATATCAAAGAAATGTTAAAATCGGTATCCCATTTTAACAAAGTAAGAATCAAATACACCAAATCAACTTATAAGGTATATGGTAGTACATTATGTAATAGCAATTTCAATATCGGAAAACACTAACTTATTGTTAATTTTAATAAGTACGCAAGAGATAAGAACTGACATTTAATAAGTACATAATGTTATAAAAGATTTGTTTTGTGTATCCAATTTGCATTCGAAATGAAACCAGCACACCAATGGAAGCTAAGTATGCAATTCAGATTATCAGAAGCCGTGAGGATTAAAACAAAGCAACATCAAGCATCTTAAAACCAAGTTGATTTTGATTAAAAATTACTTATAATCTATGAAGGAATTTAAATTGATATTCTGGAAACCTACCTGATATAATCTGGGAAAATTTTCTGGAAAGCCATTTGCCAAATGAAGGCAAATATTACATCAGATGTTTTGACTAGCGATACTGGCCCACATTTGTCACATTTAAGAGCAAAGATGAGGAAAAGTTGACTGGTACATGTGAGAACTCCAATGGCAGAAGCCTTGACATAATCTATTTCTCCACGTGGGAGATCAAGAACTCCAAATCCGGCTGCAAGGGCTATAGATTCAATCATCCCGAAACCACCATATCCTATGAGAGTAATTGAGTGGTGGATGTCTTTCAAGTGCCGAATCATGACAATGGCGAATGAGAGGAAGAATGAACATCCAATTGCGAGGGCCACTCCAACCTGGAACAAAAATCATCTTTATTGACAACTCTATTTTAATTTCATTACCAGAGTATATTCTGAGAATCCTATACTTATATTTAATGGTGACAAATTTAGATTCTCGTAAAAGGAGGGAAAGATCTATACAGATAGTTGGGTTATAACATTTTAAATCTTTTACAGGAAATGATTTTTGTAATTTTTTACACATATGCCTCAATAAGTATTACATATACGATGATGAACCATTTCTAAAGCTAGACTTTTTCTATATTGCAAGTTGCATTATTGCTTATTGCATATCCTAAATGATATTCTTTAATTCTAAATTTACATTTATTGAGTGATTCACGTGAGCACTTTAATATTTTTTTAATCAATTTTTTTACAATGACTACATGAGTTTGCAAGAGTTCTTACCATTTTTGCACTAGTACAATTAACTTATAATTTGTAGATCTGATAACATCTAACATCATACCAAAATTATGAATTCTATAGTAGAATTCTTCTTTAAATTATATTTAAATAAAATACTTAATGTTAGTATTACATACTATGCAGTGAATAAATATGTATATATAGGAAGATCGAGATCAACTACGTCTCATTCTTATCAGTATTTTTTTTAAAAGTTGGTACTTATAAAGCTGCTAGAATAGTAATTACACACTACAAGAATCCGATCTATTACGTACCTTGATATTATGGTCAATATTATGGTTAGTACATGGTATACATGCTTATCTTAAGATAAAATATTTGTTTTTCTTTAGGATTTTGACCTAAGAGCGTTAATATTAAGTAATAACAATAGATATAATACTACAGATATTATCTGTATGTAGGTATGTATGTAAGTATATACTAAATATATATTTGAGATATTAGTGTATTAAACATGACAATTCCAGTATAGCGTAGATGATAAAAAACTTCGTATTAAATTTTATCCCATCTTATATGAATAAACCTAAGATATTAATTCTCAGTAAAAAAAACTCAATAATTGGAAATTCTCATTCTATTCAAAATGTTTGCTATCTTAATGAAATTATTGTAAAGTTAAAGAAATATTGAGATTAAACTCCCTAATACTCCCTAATATCTTACCATGAGATCACTGTCGAAATTTTCACCGGTTAGGAACGGAGGCCGCATGATGAGAATCACTCCGGAAAAAGTAACGAGGGCGCAAAAGAAAGCAAAGAAGCCGAAGGGCTCTCCTAAGAAGATATACGCGATGATTGAAACGAGAACAGGATATGAATTACAGATGACGGCAGAATCTCCCAGATCCATGTATTTGAGTGAGTAGTATTGAAAGGCCGAAGCTGTGCATCCAAACCAACTCCTAAACTTTATGTGATTGGTCATTCGAAAAAACAAGTTTTAAAAATCATACTCCAAATAAATGGAAATTGTTTTTACAGAATTTGTTCAGTAAAAATATTGAGTTTATATTTATTTTCCTCATTTTGGTTGTAAGCTTACAAAAAGTGAAATGATGACCATCACCGATCTTTTTCTCAGAGGCCAAAAACTCTCCGCAATGTTTACTCCTCTGAGTGCATAAAAGAGGCAGACAAATATGGAGAGGAAAAACGTCCCTACGAATCTCCACAAAGTCTAAAAGTTGGAAATGTATACATCTGAAAGTCTATTTACTCTCGATATTAAATAGAATAGTTGAGAAAAAGGAGTAGATATTTACCTTTGTGAGAGGATGGTAGTCTTTCATTTCGGAAACTATAGAAGAGGAATAAGACACGAGGACGGTCGAAATGGTACAAAGACCCATCCCCATAAAGGTCCCTTTCACTTCATTCTTCAACTATTAAAGAAGAATAATAGACACATTATAAAAATTGCATAAAACTAGACATACCGGGGAAAAGGTTTAACTTAAAAAATAAAACAATTCTCTTTTAATTTTAACCAAACTTTTATAAAAATTTTTTAAGAAATTTTACCATTTTGGTTTTATTGAGTTATTGAGTTAGGTTTATGAACAAAATACATTCAATTGTAAAATGACGAAGACTAGTATTTGTTTACAATACTGATTATTTTTTAATGGCTTGTGCTGCGCACGATGAATGTCTTATATTCACTACTGAAAGTCGAATGTGGATTTGAGCCGTGAACTTGATTCTTTTGAAAAGACTTACTATGTCGCTTAAAAGTAGAATTTGATAAGAACAAAGAAATCTATGCGTCATTCTAAAATTTCCAACCCCAACTAGATACTTCACAGGAGTCCAACAAAAATGGATAGATACATAATTACAAATTATCCAAATTATTCAAATACAATAAAAACATACCCTACCTACACTTATATAAAAAATAGCAAACTACATAATATAAATATTACTTTTAGGTATTCAACATTTTTTGAGAGTTTTGATCAGAGAGCCAAAATGCATACTTAAATAAAATAAATATACGAATCTACATTAATGGAAATATTTATAGGTAGTATATATGATATTGGTATAGTATGTGTAATCACATGCATGTATAATATCAATATGCTGCATATGTGTAGAACGTAGGTAGGTATAGAAGTGTCATTTTAAATCCCATTTGCCATATTATTTGTAGTTTCATCCTGACAGTTATCAAACGAATGTACAGATTTAAATAAATTCATTTGATCTCAATTTTGAATCATCATATCCGTAACAAGTAATTTTCTATTTTCATTACTCCCTTTATGCCCATTAGTGTCACTCGACATGAAAATTATATACTTATTAAAGTACGTAACTTATTGTTGTTTATAAGTTCCCACTTAAAATTGTATACTTCTAGTTTTAACAAATTGATTCGAGTGGATGCATTTTGAATAATTACTAACTCAGTATCTAAATATACTGTAAACAAGAAGTATCTGAATAGTGTTCTAATGGAATAAATAATATTCAATTCTCTTATTCCGAAGGAGGGTAAGAAAGATAGGAGGTATCTCCTATCATACATACAATGAATTATTGATGAAAAGGTAGAGAGCATAGTAATTTCAATTATTTAAGTGCTTTTCCATTTCAGTTTTGTAAGAGGGAATTTGGAAATTCTTCTCCGAATTTTGATGCATCATATGCCTAACTATGCGGGGATTTCTTACTAATTAAATCGTTAGGTTTGCAGGTAATGAACTCTAAAATCGCGCAAACTTGTATAAATTAATACTAATTTGTTATTGGAATTTCCTTTACTACTGACAATGAATGTAATGCGAGTGTTTATTCCATACAAATACGCTATTCATCAGTTGTCATTTAACGTATCTGTAGGTATGTTATATAGTAATTGGTTCATGTGAGTAAAATTTCTTTATTTAAATAACAAGATAAGTTTAATTTTAGTTATTAAAACACATTTTACTTACGTAATTGTATTCAAACCCCATTTTGATTATTGGTGTCTTCACAATGGCATACCTTCTCAAAACATACAAATGTTTATAAGTTATTCTAGAGTAACCAATCTTTCTGGCATTCACTTATCTATTCTTAATGGGGGATTAAATATGTTAATAAACATTTTATGAAAACACTTGACACTTTCATTATCCTTTGAAGTTCACATTTTTCTATGATAATAAGGACATGTTTTATCATCTTTAAGATTTTGAACAAGTGCTTATTAAGTAAGATGCAAGCAACACTACATAAGTACGTGGGAGACAAATTGACTCTTACTGGTATTATTTACTTTTATCATGTTTGAGCCAGTTTAATTCCCTTTATTACATAATAGCATAGCAAAACATAATAAAATATTAAACCAATGTAATAGCTAAAGGTAATATGGATTGAAATATTCTCATTTATTATTATGATTTACTTTTACACTAACAATATCTCATTTAATCCATTTGGGTATTATGTATATTTACTAATGTAATATGCAAGGTATGTACCATATGTACATATAAAGTATACTAACTTTAAGATTTGAATATTTACCTAATACAGGTGTTCCTCGTATAAACTATTCACTCGAAATTGCATATTATGTATGTGTATGTATGCAATTTGTCTCATGAAAATTCATATACTAGTGTTGTAATATTTATATATAATTACTAAATACATGTATCTGTATCTACTAATATATTATTTGTTCAGTCTTCAGTATCAGAAAATTGCAATAATAGAGAAACTTCTGTTGTGGTATGGTATACTATTGTATTTGTCGCTAATTTCATCCCGATCTGTCAGTGTTTCAATTGTTATTAAAAGGATCCCATTTTACGACTATGAAAGTATCTGTATATTACAATATTGTTATGGTCGAATATTGTTCAACGCTATTTTTTACTGGGAATGGGGAAGTCTATAAATGAAAGTAGCTATTGATAAAGACAAATTGTAAAGTTATCATTTGTTTCTTCACAGGCCTACATGGTTTTTCGAGGGGCCGGGAAGAGCAACGGTGCAGGGCCAGAAGAACTTCGACTTCCAACTTCAAAGTTTATTAGTAAAACTCGATCATCTGGGCAGACGGGTAAGATTAGCGGGCAAAACTCTATTTGTGGTGTCCACTCCTCGTCGGCCTCATCTGCAGGGCTCCTCGACCCAAACATCCCCATCAACTCGAAACTTTCTGAAGATGTTCAGGTTAGTCTCATTAATTTATAAATGTCTCAAAGAGAAAAAATTTCTCTTTCCTTTCAAAGAGAAATGTTCATTTCTCTCTTCCCACTTGTGAGAATTTTCCAAGTTCCATTTGGAGAAAAAGTCTTTTGATATGTATTTAGTTTAGAGAAAAAGATAAGGCGCCAGAAATGATCAATGATGTCAAGTTGTATTAAGACCTCGGTCTTTTCTCCATGAGTCGGAAAAGGCTCATTTTATGTACATTGGGAAGTGAAAAGATGAAATCTAAAGAGGAGTTTCTTAATTCAACATTTGCTCTCCTCCAACTTTTTTCAACTTTGCTCCTTTTTAATGGAAATAAACACCATATTTTTTAGACTTTTATAAAGCTATATTACTCTAGGAAATATATAAATATATTACATAGGGTCCCTACAACATTGATCTCACCTTATATAATTTATGACACTACATATACACTATACAACATTCCCTGCCGCATTCAACGTAAAGGTATGAATTATGCATAAGAAGGAGAGTTAAAAAAACATACATTAATCTACTATGTATGTATTAGTTCTTGAACTATCGTAGCTTCCTCTTCTTTATTTTAATAAACATTAATTTAAAATCACTTGCGGCGGATATTTTGCCAAAAGTCAACAAAGAAACTTGTTCGGCATTCTTAATTCAAATCTTGTTTAGTTCCTTTCTCAATTTAACAATTTATGTTTACTTTCACCGAATTCGTTCTTATTATTATTCTAAAATTTGACTTCAAGCAACTTAATGTTAATGTTTCGGAATAACGGCTTGTTCTCACAATAAAGCAAGAGAAATGTCATAAAATGGGAATTTTTCTGAGATCAAGTATTATTAAGTGTCGGTTTTATTTTTTGTTAAGGAGGAGTTTCGACGTTTGTATCTCCAGCTTGAAGAATTAAAGGAGCGAAATATGCGAGTGGGGAATCGTCATTTGGTAGCAAAAATCACAGCCATGCAAGAAGCAGCAGACAATATCATCGGGCCAAGTCCCAATCTAAAAAAACCCAAAACTCTGTCAATTCTCTCGGAAGAATCAACGGAGGACGAGAATCCTCATTTGGCGAAGGTCCTTGCTTCAGATGTGAAGAGGGAAGGAGAAGACGAGTCCGGACTTCGGCACCGGAAGAACAGTCGAAGCGTAAATCAGTTGAACAGATCGTCGAAATCCGAAGAAGCCCTTTCGCCTCTTTCGCCCCTCACTCCAAGTGAGAATGAGGCTTTGCCGCCTTCGCCTCCGTCGCTCTTGGATTCCTCCTCTTGTGAGAAGGCGTGTCGGAGTGATGGAGACGACGATCCTCAGCCGGACGAGGAGGAAATAATAGAAGTAGCTCTTGATGCTCCTGTAGAGGAAAATTCTATTGCTGAAACTTGTCTTTCCAATTCACCTGCAAAGGACTCTCAAAAAAACGTTAATCACACCTCGTCCGCCTCTGCAAAAGTAGACGGAAACGGGAAAGTCGTTCTTGACTTGGACGATAAATCTCGTTTCACAGATGAGATTACTGTTTGAATTAATAATCGAGCTTTTCCTCTCAAATATAAACACTCATTGAAGACCTTTCCGTTCTAGTCTAATACCTATTCTTACCTGACAGTATTGTCATATCTTTCTTGTTTCCTTTAAAGTACTGATATTGTATGACGCCACGTAAAGCTTTATGGAAGAATCTCATTAAAACCCCCAAATAAATAAAAGGTAAATTCTTATTTATTTACACTACCACATTACGTACTTACTAGTTCTTACCGAATTTGTAGGACAACCTATTGTAAGAAACTCAAAGACAAAATAAGTTAAACTACTACAAACAATTACTGTTATGTTCACTCACGCACTCACCATCTGTAACCGTCTACAAGTATTGTAGAGTAAGTTCTTTAATCCTATTAACGATAAGTATCCTATGTTGAATTCTTTTAGAAATAATCAATTCATAAAATTACCTACTCCCAATTAATCGGTTTACAGATTTAATATCTACTTACGTATATTAAACTACATAATAATATGGTATACCTATTATATACTCTCATGAAAATAAATAAATACATAGAGAACTAATCTTAAACTTACATAGATATACATACCTATATTATATGCCCCATATTGTCATTATATGAGATGGATTATATTTGTGATTATGTGAAGTTTGAATGGGAAACAATGAGAAAAAATATTATTTTAGTATGTACCATATATATAATAACTGCAATACTACAACAAAAGTCCCTTTACCATACTGTATAATAATATGAATAATGTTATAATTTTCGATCAATGTAATCTTTTTTATATATTTTTAGCTTTACATGATCTAGAGTCTAGATTACCTACATGTCATATTTTCATTTCTTTAAAATCAAATCAAACTATGTAATCACTTATTTGCTAAATCATTTTTACATCTTAATCCATAGGAGAATAATCATTTATGAAAATACATTTCTGAAATGACATTGAATTACAATATATGAATAGAATTTTACCCAAATAAAATATTTTTAACCTAATATTTAACATAATTCAAGATTTTGAGTTTTCTAAATTATTGACTTTCATACATTATGAATTTATGAATTATGATGTACGATATGCAATTTGCGCGTCTTGTTAGTAAACGGATTATTTTATTGGATAACTATTTACCTAACTAAATGTTACTGATGATATTAAATAACTAAACTAGAGTACATACACAACATGTTAGGTTAATTGGTGCTGTATATTCTATTTCTAATGGTGCTTATTGGAACTCAATTTTTTATCAACATTTCTCAATGTTATGGTATTTTCGTCTTAATAAATCTCATTTTGTGATTTTTACTATTAAAGTTAGTGATACAAAATAAATAAATGAGATATTGTAAAAAAAGTATCATTGATTTTTTTAATGTTTATTTGTTGGATGCTCATCCAGGCTTGAAGTCATTGAGGCGCTGGAGTTCATATTAAAAACCACTTTACAATATCCCATATTCGTGCTTATCAAATAACTTAGCGAATTTCAAATTATCTTTAGAGATAAGAATGAGGAAGAGCGTTTTAAATTAAAACTCTTCCTTTTACAACAAACTTTGTAATAGAACTTGAAAGTAGATCAGTAAATGTGTTCGTTTACTATATATATATATATATATATACCTACTCAACTATCGGTAAATACCTGTATACATACCAACCGTATTCGATATCTGCCCGGTACTCGATATGTACCCGGGTTCGAAATATACCCGGGGGTCTAACATGAGATTTTAAAAGGTACCCGGATCTAAATCATTAATAGTTCAATTTATGAACTTGGAAAACGTTATATTTAATTGACAGAATTATCAATTTAGTCTAAGTCTAAAATTCAATTAATTTGTAACTTAAATAAGTTTAAGCAGTTTAGAGGAAATTTACATAGGATTTAAACTTTTTAAAAGTAAAATATGCTAAAAATATAGTAGAGAAGCCACTCCACATCATTTTAACGTTGACGTAAAGTGTATCAAACAATGAAAAATGGACTAAACATGATTTATATACATTTAAAATAATTATATTAAAGTTACTTCATGAAAATTTATCGTAAACTTAAGGAAAAAATATAATTTTCAATTGGCATTTTCTCAAATTTTTAAAGGTAACGGGTACTCGATATGTACCCGGGGGTCAGGGGTAGGATTTTAAAAAGTACCCGGGGGTAGATTTCGAGACAATACGGTATGTAATCATATTAACAGCTAGCACAAACCATTATGCTCTTTTATATCCTTTAATGTCTGAGATAATACCAATATTAATTATAATTATATTACATAGAAGAATCATATTTATGTATAATGTTACTTTATATAGAATTCGTTACTGATGAACATAAATAATTACATCACATACCATTACTATGTATTCTCTTTGAGTGTGGATTGAATCATTCAAGGAAAAAATTTCTAAAATACTTTCAGAATTGAGAAACAACATCTTTATTTTCAAATTAAATTATCTTGGAGGAAACCAAAGGAAACTTGCCATGTTTAACTTGCCATATGAGTATTACATAACATTATAGGTACCCTCCCTGATTCTAAAATCGCACAATATTTTATGTGTGGAGTGGGCTTGACTTGTCAAGTCTCATTGTTTCTCTCATGTCAGTAGAGCAATCTTAAGTGTGTAGTAACATAAGAAAGTACTTTTCTCCCACGACGACCCGCGGCAAGGCTCATCAAAAGAGAAACTAAAGGAGCCATGAGAGATTTGATCCCAAAGACTTTCATTCGCCTCTCCACTTAAACTGAATGATAGTCGCATAAAGTTGAAAGTTGAGTGGTTGACGTTTGTTTCTTTATACTTCATTTTTATTGCCTTTTCTCCTCTCGCTGAGCTATTTATTTAATTAGGAAGATAAAAAAGAAATAATTGTTAAATGCGATTGTATCCAACTAAAATGCGCTCTATAGCAAACCTTAGGTGCATTTCCGAACTCATCCTTTAGAGGAGAAGTGAATTAATGTCGGCGGAGACCGTAAAGATAAATAGAGTTTCAACCACACGAACCCTTTTTGTCTGTATCTGTTGGAGTGGGAGTAGTTGGCAATTAGGTTTCTTGTTCCTAGTGCCATATGGGAGATGCGGTCAATCACTGCGGCCCCTTCACCCCCTCCCATCCTCAAAGAGATGAATTAAGCCTTTCACCGCCGTTGTGGATGGCAGGAACTGAAGACTCAACTTTCCATTTCGTTAAATGCCCTTTCGATGAACTCCATTGTGAGCAGAGTCAAAGAAAATTGAACAGAAGGCTGTGAGTCTGCCTTTCGCTCATGTCGTAATAGATATTCGACTCAAATAGAAAACCCAATCTTTTACCTACAAGACATCAATACAGAGAAAGCATAAAAGTAATATTCTCCACGTCACTTTACAGTGTAAATATATGTACTTACCTATATACAAATACAATATATTAGAAAGCATAAGTATATTACAAAAAATTATACATTCTTGTTAAAATAAACAACAATGTGAAATAAATACAGAATATTATTTTACATTTTTTAAAAATATTATTTATTGCATCTGTATCTACCTACCCAAATATTCCCTATTCATTATATAAGTAAATAAATACAGAAAAATACCTACCATAAATATCACTATGTATCTGTGAGTTGTGAGCGTAGTAACGACGTAAGCTTTTTACTCTATATAACATGAAAGAGATTGAAAAACTTTTTATTTTTTGAAAGGTGAAATCGGTTACGCCGTACATGCACTTAGTTAGTGTACACAAGAAAACATGCCATTTTTAAAGTTAAAAAAGTAAGTAACTAGTTTAATGTAATAAGAAACCTTTCAAAAGTCCCAACTCATCGTCAGATTTCAATCGGAAAATGAAAAAAGGAAATTGAAAAAATGCTTCACGCTGACAAACTTGTATTTAATTTTTTTCCTCATATCTGGTCATAGCATAAAATTATAATTCTTTTTACAAACACTACTATGTACAGAGTGTGATTTTTATAAGGATACTCATTTTAAAATACTCATTAAAGCAAATGTTCATAATATTGACTATTCTGCTCTAGGCATATTTCTTATAAAAATTCGTTGAAGTAGTGTGTAACGAACCATATTAGTTAACAAAGGTAAAATTAGTGAGAACAAAGAGTCCAAATCGTCGAAAAAACCTCGCATTCCTATTTTAAGCGCCATTTTAATAGTATTATTCATTTCAACTAAATTTTTATTTAATAAACCAAACGGCGACTTCTCGGTATCCTTATAAAAATCACACTCCGTACATTTATGTAATAACCCAATAACTACTTAAATGCATTGTATTTTTAGTATGCATGTGATGATATAATACGGTATACTAATTTAACATTACATTCGCGTATATAATATTGAAAATTGTATAAACTAACTCGGATTTTAATCTTAAAACATTATTAAATTAACTTTGGAATCACTTTCAATGCTCGTGTCAGTTTATAGCTGAAGATGAGATGCATTGTATCCTTTATGAATCTGTAGATTGCATGGTTTATTGATTTTCGTTACACTCTCAATAGTTTAGCAAATTGTCGTTTCTGATCTTCATGGCCAAAAAATTATATGAGAATAAAAGAAAAAAAGATTTTTATCCAAGTATATTGAGATTATTTTTACATCGATAGAATAGGTAACTACCTTACTACAATTGTTTAGACTTTTCTAATTTAATAAATGGATAATATTGGTATTATATACTCTACTCTACATATTTTGACGTTTTGAGTACTAGATAGATTTCAAATTTTTTAAACAACAAATTGGATATTTTAACATTTTATCTCATCTTCACAAATCTCAAGTCAACGACAATGGAGTAATTGCTTTAATAAAAAATGCATCTCACTTTGTGATAAGGATAAACCTCCAAAGCATCGGCCCTTTCTCTTCTCAAATCCCAAAGAAAGTGATCTATCATTATGGAATTGATTTCCAAATCGAGACAAGCTTCTGATATAAGGTCTCGAACCCGATTAGTTATCTCTTCAACACAGAGGATGGAAGCTCCTCGGATTTCAACCTAATTAAATTATAAACTTTTTCAACATGTTAAATATACATATTATGTATTTAGTTATACGTGTGAAATGGGTAAATACATAATTATAGTATAAAGATTTAAAAGTAACAAACTTCTTCAGAACATCCATACTCCATCAGTTCATCTAAAATATTAATAGAAAATAAACTTTACCATTTTCAACAAAAATTAATTGACAACTTATTTAAAATTCATATACCTACCTAACTACTTAATACCTGACTTGTATCCTACTTACATAATATGTATAAACTATATGTAGTTTATATAGAATAAGTAGGATATAGTAGTATAAAATTTATAAGAATATATACTACTACTGCATATATATCTATACTACTAAGAAAAAGGTAAAAGTAAAAAGAAGCATCAATTATTTTCCCAGAGGCCCGTTCAACCAAATTCAACATTGCAAATTGCAAATTTCAAAAAGTGCAATGTGAAATGTGAATCGTTCAACCAGGATTTGAAATGGACATTTCACATTTCAAAATCAATTTGCAATGTGAAATGTTATTTTACATGTTTTTAATATTAATATCATGGAGATTTAATTTTAAATGCTAACTTTCATTCGAAGGATTCTTCCCCAATTTTCCCCCAAACATTCATCATTAATTAGTTCTTTTAAGTTAATAGTTTAAATAATATTTTAATAAATAAACGCATTGCACACCTTTATTCTATAAAGTAGTTAATGTTTTAGAAGTTAGAATAGCGTTTAAACTCTTTAAACATTGATTGCAATGTGCAATGTGCAATTTGAAACTGCTCGGAAGCTATTTCAAAAATTAATGCAATTTGCAATGTTGCTTTGCAATTCTCGTTGTTTGGTTAAACTTTATTCAGATTATTTCAAATTTCGGATTGCAAATTGCAAGATTTGGTTGAATGAAACAATTATTTTTGAAAGTGCAATTTGCAAAATCTTGTGATTGAACGGGCCCCAAGTTTCACTTTATACCTGACAAGTAAGCCCATAAAATTCTCTAAACCTCCCCTTTTCTTTGACCAATAAATCAAGAAAAGTGCAAGTGTAAGCTGTAATACATATATTAGTTAGTTTTAACTTCGAATCGCTATTGTAAGTTTGGGCTAAACCCGCTATATATCTTTTTAATAGACCGTTTAAAGTTACACTTCAACTTGAATCAATAGTTTTGTGATGAATGACATTTAAGTGGTGAAATCATAAAGAAACTCCCTCACTTCATTTAAAACTAAATGCCTAATAATAGAAAATCCAATAGTTCTACAAAAATAAACTTTTCGAAAATTCGCAAAATAAGAATTTCACTGAAAATGATTTAAAACTGAAAAAAGAACACGTTTATCATAAAAGTAATTATCATGAGCGGATATTTATATTACTTGCCTTTCTCAAGGAGCGCGAGGAGCTCTGGGCTGTAGTTCAAGGCTCCGTAGTAGAGAAGCACTTGTGGAATCCTAAAGAACATTTCCCAGCATTCAATTAACTTCCTTTCATTCACTCCTAATGTATAACTCCCAAAATTCTCACTTTCTATTCCCATTTCGCCTCTTTCGCCTCTTTTAAATTCTATCTTCTATAAAAACAATTTCCAAAGCAGTAGAATTTCTACAGTACAAAATACTTGAAAGTGTGAAGCTGAATATACAAAGAGTTTAATTGAAAGAATTAATTTTCATTAATTTTCTTATACCTAACCTTATTTCTGTACAATTGCCCGAAAACAACTAGAAAGTGACTATGGTATATTCATTTGACTCATTTATAACAAAAGCTCTATTATGAAAACAGAAATTTCAAACATGTCAGTTAAATTCAATAAGGATAAATAATGAATAATCATAATTAATGTGTTATAATTTAAATTAAAATAATTTTCCTTTTAGTTCGCCAATTCTAATTGTTCCGTAAACTTAAAACACCAATTTGCTTTTAACTCCAAGGCACGTAACTGGGTTAATAGTAGAGAGAAATGATTAGCCGTTAGAGAGTTGGAAGGTTAATTTGTAAGAATGGATAGGTCTGCGAGAGAAAGGGCCTTGTCGAATGGGCGTTCATTCGTCTCTCTTCATTGCCCACTTTCATGAGAGTCTTTACCTATAGTCGGCGAACATGGTGAGAGAGTCGATGTCATGGAATTCGCCCATTCCTTTCCCTTCATAGCAGGCCCAGATGTCCGCCACGAGAATTTGAGCTCTCTTGAGGAACGAGACTGGAATAGAAAGGCAGACTTGGTTAGAACCCAATAGGTCTATGGGAAGCATCCAACGGGGAGAGAACATTAGCGAAAAGGTAGATGAATCCTCAGAGAGCTTCGCTCAATTCCATCAAATGCCCTTCCAGACTTCATGAAATTCAATCGCCACTCATTTTGGTTCTCTTCCACCCGCCCCGTCGAGTCAACCTGTATCATTATTCCAACATTCCCATCCCACTCACATGTTTGTTCACCGACCCTCACTTCGTCCCGAAAGCATGGGAAGTTCTCTACGATGATTTTCAATAGTTTTTCGGCACTCCCCTCCTAAATAGTGGGCAAACAAACATGTTCAGGAAAGGCAATTTACCATTTGACAAAATTTTTGTTTATTTCCAACTCACAGCAGCCTTGACGCAGTTTGTGAAGGAACCATTGTACTTTTCAATTAGCACATTTGCAACTTCCTTCATGCTCTTCTCCCGGTCCTCAATGAGTGGAATTGGAGTTCCGGTTTCGGATCGGAAAACTTTAAGCAGTTCCTCTTCTGACATCGATCCGTACACATTTGGATTAGTGATGTCAATTCCCTCCTGATGTCATTTTATTTAGGATTTATCCAATTGCTATAAATGTGTAAAATTTATTTGTTTTTTTAACCTTCATGGCTCTGTTTATGGCGGCGCACAGGGCAAAGTAGCCCGTGTGTGTAACGCCTTCAAATGAAACTTCCCATTTTGGTGCCATTGTCCAGAAAGAGAAGTTAAGAGTGTCGACGAGGAAAATCCAATCAATCGCTGCGTCATTAACTTCCTTCGGATGTAGCCCACACTGCTTGAAATTCTTCATGCTCAACTTTCCGCTTTTCAATGCTTCAAACACCTAAGAAAAAAAGCCCTTTGTTCATTTTTTCATCAAAGGTTTAGTTTAACCTTTTATCTTAATAAATCTTCTTTGAACCTGCTGGCTAGCCAAATACTTAACCTTTTATATTTAATTGGCCCAATTTAATGAAATGATTGTAAAAATCCATTTGACATTTGAATATAAACGAAATAATAATATGTAAATTAAGAAATGGAATGTTTTATGCATAAATTGAATAAATATCATCTCTCAACAATTTGGCTCTTCATTCCAGATACTTTAAATGGAGAGCGACAAGCTTTGAAGTGAGAAGGAACTGTGGAGAGAACATCAAAACTTTGGAGGACCAGAGTCAATAGAAGAAGAAATGGAGATTTCAAGTTATAAGTTTTTTTCCATGAGGGAAAGTTTAGAGCGGCAGTTGAAAAGAATAAGAGATTGGTGTGAACCTCTTGAGCAGCTTTATTAACTCCTTCTTGAGAAATCTTCACGTCCTTCGCACCGTCGACAATGAGCCGAGCGGATTGTTTCGGAGAGAGCCGAGCTCCCATTTCCTCTCCCATCACTCCGATTCAGACACTGGTCTAAGGGAAAGCAAAAGAGAAGTTGAGTGAAGAAAAACCTTTAATTCCCTTTCAAGGGCCTTACTTCCATTCGACAGAAAATTACACCGCCGAATTCTCATTTTAAACCAATCTTTAGTTAGACCCTAATGCTCACCAAACTTCACCATAGTCCGAATTAACGCTAACTAACAGTTAATTTAAAAGATACCGGAAGATACACAATGAACCATAAACACACCCAAATCATTTTAAATAAAAGTAAATTCTTTGCAATTATTAATTCATTTATGAATATTGCAGACTTGCATAATTTATAACTCAGATATGTAAGTGTGTTATGATCTATCTAAATATAATATATTATAATGAAAATACAAATAGAATAATAATATGTTATTGTAGTTGCAATACCAATTTAAATATTCAAGACAAAGTCGCACATGAAATATGAAATACATAAGCGTAATATGTTTAAGAATTATATACCCAAGCATCATGTCTTGGTGGTATTCATACTTTAGTTCACGTGTTCCTTAGAATTAGAATAATGTTTCAAAGACTAAAATGAAATTTTGGCTTATATTATTACTTATGCAGCAATTCTGTTATATGTGTTGAGAAAGGAATAATTTTGAGTCATCTTTACTCTCCTTTCATTTCAACCTTAGGAAGTCTGACTTGTAATTGGAAAGGGAAGCCGTGAAATAACCTCATCATCTTCTCTTCAGTTCACAAGGCGAAAAGAAGATAATGTTTTAGATAGAATTCACATGATGACAGCCCGAATGAATTGTAATCTTTGAAACGTCAAAAAATGTCATTCGTCTCAACTGTATTAATTTAGTATAGAGTAGTAATTTAAAATAGTAATTTAATGTGAAGTTTATGGGCTTTAATTATTAATGTTCTCATTCTGTCCCTTTAATTAAGCTTTTGTTTAAATAAATACGACCTACTACGAATATACACATCATTGTATAAATAGACGAATATATTTTAACATATATTCGTACAGATACATATATGTACCATATTTATGTACATTTGTTATACCTACCAATACCAACATTGTATTATAACTACACAATACAGGGTGGTTCATTAGTAAATTTTTAGTCAATTCTAACTTTAATATGGTAGAAGATAAAAATCTTTAAAGAAGATGACTTGATTAGACATATATTTAGCTATTATGTATCAAATTATTAGCTGATTTGGCTAAGTAACTAACAAACGACAATGACTTTTCTTTGAGAAAACACGATTTTCTCTTTTCTCCACTAAATGTTGGATAAGGAAGAGGTGGGCACTTAGCATGGCCCCCTCGTTCGACTGATCTACAATCATGGGACATTTTCTTTTGGTATACGTGAAGGATAAAGTCTACTCCATCGACAATTGGTGAGTTGATGGATGCCATTGTTCAAGCCTTTGAGAAAATCCCGATTTTTATGTTCAGAAAACTTGCGGAGCAGTCGAGGGAAGGTTGCAGCTTGAAGTGTTGCATTGAAGTAAATAGAGCTCAAATGCCGAATTATAGTTTATGTATCTGTTCTAAGGTGTTTTAGGCATATAATTGCTGATTATTAGATAAATTTAATAAAAATTAAAGAATTCCCGACTAATTAAACATCAGCCCTGACTAATGAACCTCCCTGTACAGATAGGCGGACATTTATTCTTAGGAGATTGAAATTGGTAGAAGATGGGTATACAATAGTGTTGAAATGTTATAGTTATAAATATTTACTAATAAGGAAGAATGCAAACTAAAGGTAAGGTGCATAATTGATGTGATTTACTATCCCTATGTATAGATAAATATTTGATTAGGGTGAATGAAAGGTTATACGATTATTGTTTACACAAATTAATTACAGATATAAGGTCGTCTCGTCGCTTGAGTTGATTTGAAGAAAACAATTGGATTTCGACTCACCAAAATGTAGGAAAGCCTTTTCGCTCACAAGTCAGCTCTTCTGATGGTCGATTTAAAACCTCGATTGGCGAAGTGAGAGTTTTCACTCGTACAACAAGCAAATATTTAAATTTCTTTGTCATGTGATAAATGATGAAACATAAGATAGATAGAGAGAATATTTGTCTGGACCATGATCAGTATATTTAACTAAGGTCAAAAGAAGGACAAACAGACTACAAATGATATTTAATATGACCGCAGAAGGGAGAGTAAAAATTTACTCATCTCACGCATGGAAGATCATACATTGTTTATGATGTTTTGATGAAGGTTCAAGGGCAGCTCAAGTAATTTATCTAAACATAAAATTTGATCCGGTCTTTGAAGCGTTTATGAATAATATGCTAATTCTGTAATTTTTTCCAGATGGGTTCATGGATCGTGCATACGGGTTTAATGTAAATAAATTTACAACGACAAGACGTTAACTCCCATCCTCTGGTCCTGGTTCTATTCTGTGTGTAATGATAAACTCTGGCAAAAATTGAATTGCTAAAAGTTAAATCTATGCCTTTAATAAAACTTTGAATGTAGCTCATTTTTATGGACAATTACGAAAGACTAAAATACAAATCCCAATAAACATTAAAGTTTATTTTAGAAAAAAGTTAAGCAACTTTAGGAGAGTTCAGATATATCATTGTTAACCTTTATGGGCTCGTTCGAACCTCGAATAAAGAGCGCAATAGAAAATAATGAAGCTTAATTTAATGGGGACTTTGGAATTGAAGGCAGCTCTTGCTAATAGAATGCTTAAATTTAAATGTCTCTCTCGTTAAGACCATTAGTTCAATATGTGTAAAATGACAATTTCAGGAAATGCATGTAAATCCAACGGAGAAATTGAAATGGATGCTGTCACTCTTTCCCACAAAGTTTCATTCGAGTGGAACTCCAATCAATGACAATGGAATGTGTTGGGACGATAATTAAATGGAGAAGAGAGGTCGAAGAATAAGGCTTCCACATTTCTCTCGCTTTCATCATCCACCATATGTCCTTTTTCTCACTAAAACTCTATGTATTCATGTTCAAAGAAAGTTACATTTATAATTGCTTGCTCTACTTATTGATGAGCAGTTTCTGAATAAGTAGAGAATTGTTAATAAAATAAATAACATTATTTTCAAAGCAAATATAAAACCTTTTGCCAATTTAATCAAAAATCATATTACATATTTATTTTACCTATGTACAAAAAAGTTTGAAATTACTTACGTTTGATTCTTGCATACATTTTATATACAGGTATTTTATGAGTAAATGTATCAAAAATTACAATGTGGCAAGAATAATGTTTATGAACATTAATTCGTTATCAACACTAATGGATATATTATAGGAATAACCATCATGTCAAGCTTACTTTACAGTCCTTTAATGCAAGGTTGCATATAATGATGGTATAATCTTAGGAATATCAAATACGAAATATACAGAGTATTCATTTGTATGTATCCCAAAATATAAAATAATATGAATTAGTGGGTATTAATAAATGGATTCAACCAGGGGACAAATTATCACGTCAATTAGTTGAAGATCTCTTTGAAGCCAATATCAATTAAATCACGATATCGAAATCCTTTGATATCCCTTTATAATTTATCATCAATTTGTCCTTCTTCAAAATGAAGGAAGTGAGGGGAAATTCCTCAATTATTCGCTTGAGTATCCTTTGTGCGTAGGTAGGATCAGGAAGATATAATTAGGAAGACCATGCCTCACCGATTCCTCTCAATTTTCTTAGGGCTAAGAGCATAATTTAATATAAACACTTTTATCATTCAAGTAATGATAATCAAATAGAGCAACAATAAAATTAAACATGATTTTAACATTAACTTCTTTGTTTTCTTAAAATTTTCATAATTTCATAATTCATGTTTAATTAAAATTACAAACAATTAACCAACAAAACAACACACGAAGTACAAATAAATTTGAAAATAATATTCATTCTTTAAAAGGATTCAGAAAACAGATATGATATAATAATATCGGGAAGGAAGATTCTGGCTTGAAAGCTGATATTCATAAAACACGTTGGAGCATGAATGAATCTATGAGTAAATAATTTATGATAAATGTCTTTTAGTGGTGATTGAGAAAGCGTTTAGTATAGAAATGGGATGAATGGAATATGGCTCATTCATCTTCAACTATATAGGAATCTCATATAATATCCGATATCTTGTTTCCCGTTTCACGGGGGTGGTGGGAATAAGGGTTAGGGTAAAGAATCTGGGTACTGGAACGGGCACATAGAACCCAAAAAGAGGCACATAGAACCCAAATTGGGCACATTGAACCCTTAAACGGGGACATAAAAAGTGGGCACATGTGCCCGAAAAGGGGCACATGGGCTCTTGGACCCAAACTGGGTCTAAGGATGAGAGGGGCACATTGAACCCTATACTTAATTTCTAATCGTAAGATGTAATAAACATAAATGTGACGTCCCCTTAAGGATCTAACCTAACAATAACTTCAATTATGAAAAAAAATTAGTATAAAATGCGTATAAAATTTTTTCTGCATAAACTATATTCAACATTTGTTTGCCATATAAGTTAATGTTACTATAATACAGATTTGTGCCCATTTTAGTAGGTATATGCCCACTTTGTGTTTATGTGCCCGTTTGTGGACATGTGCCCTAAGGGTTCAATGGGTTTATGTGCCCATGTACCTTTTTTCAGGCACATGTGCCCACTTTTTATGTGCCCGTTTAAGGGTTTAATGTGCCCTTTTTTGGGTCCAATGTGCCTCCTTTTGGGTTCAATGTGCCTATTTTTGGGTTCTATGTGCCCGTTCCAGTACCCAGATTCTTTACCCTGACCGGGGAATAAGTATGGGAGCGAATGTCGATCGATCCCACCATCGGCACTCTGCACCCACCAAGCTCACCAAAAGACTGAAGGGAATAAAAAATTGGCGAAGGGCTTCCCCCAATTTCCTTTAACAGCCTCCAAATACGAATCCATCGACTGATGACAACATTCCCTCTTAACTGTCTTCATCATCATCGGAGAAAATGATGATTCTTTGCTCTAATATCTACCTTTACTTTCTCCTCTTCCTATTGTCTCATCCCTGCCAGGGCTCACAAGAGATAAAGAATTCGGAAATTGCGCCATGTCATCGCCCTCAACGAACTTACAAACAACATTTCTTGCATTAAATGAGCCGATAAAAACTAAGCTCCCTTGGAATGGAGAATGAGGAATGACGTGGAGAGTAAATAGGAAATACCAGATTATCCGCTTCACACCTTCCATTCTTCTCATTCCGCCCTTTCTCATTGATCAGTCCGAGAGAGCCAGAGACCATTTATAATAATAAACTCAAGAGTAATTAACCAATTAATCAGGGAACTGAGGGAGATAAATCTTTTTCTATACCAAGTTTCTCTTTTGAAAATGAAGATTGTATCGAAGAGCGCGACCAAAGTCATTCGCCACTTCACTGTGGTTAAGAATTCCTTTGCTAATTTCTTTGCTTGAGACTAACAAATCGCAACAGACTCTAACAACACTCAAGTTGCTACTTATATATTAAATGATATACTAGATACTTATTGTTTGGTATATGAAACAAAGGTGCCTATCTGATCTCTCGAAAAATCTCTCATAGTCAACCTCTTCATAAATTCGGTTGAATCCCTTGTGAACCTGACTTCAATGCCCTCCTTACACTGAAGAATCATTCCGCTGGGGGAACGTAAGTGATGATGGTGAAAGTTTACTTAAATTACTAAATACAGGTTTTTCTACTTATAATGATCAAAGGGAAGCACTAAACATTTGATAATTAATTAACCATAAATACAGATACTTAAGTACGTACGTACTTACTGTAGGTGATTACGCGCGTGTGTGTACTTATGCTCTTTCTGAAAATTTTAAAGTTATTCTTGTTCAAGTTCTCGACGATCGTTGAGCGTCGGTGCTTTTAATTAAATCTCTTAAGTGTTCCACATTAAAAATTAAAATGATTAAAGGCAGGTTCGATATGAGGAGACAGTCTGGATTTAACAACTTAAACCCTAATTCATTTACCTCCATCTTCATTAACTTGGCTAATGAAGTGCTAAGCTTTTGAATATTACAACTCCAATGAGGTTTTCAACCAATTCGCTTAGGTGGAAATTGAAATTAGTAAACGACTTACTAGACATAATAGCATAAGCAAATTAGTAACTAGATTATGGCTTGAAATAATTGGAATTAAAATAGATTAATCATTCAGAGGTTCTATAAGCCTTTAAGGAACTCAAATCTGATTAAAATTTAATTCAATAATTAATTGCAACATTGAGGAGACTTAAACAAAGATATTGATATAAATATATTAAAAGATCTAATTTGTAGATTTGTAGTATATTTACATAAGTATGTTAATTAGTAAATAGTAATGACATTTGAATTTTAAGTAATTTAATTACCAAATTAAATCATTGATATACATAGAGTATGTATGTAGCACATACCTTACATATAAGATTAGCTTTAATAGTAAAATAAATAACCATAGCCTTCACTCATCAGCCTAATATTAATTAAGTAGGTATTATATGTTTGTAAATACTTATTTAGTTAAACACCGTACTTATTAATGTTAGGTAATATGGAGTTAAACTCGTATAAATGACAATTATATAAATTGCTTTGATTATACGTCAAGCATTTTTATCAAGCTTTTCAAATAAACAATTAAAATGCAAGAAACTTTAAATTCCGGATTTTCTCTTGGATTCTATCTTTCTTATTTGGCTGAGGTTCCGAGGTTCCTTTAGGTTAAATTGAGAAAATCTGAAAGGATCTCTCTGATTACAAATTCCTCTTCAATCTTTAATTTAAAATTCTCATTTGCAAAATGTAGATTAGTGAGAAATGGAGGGGAAAGATTCAATTCTTAATCTCTTCCTCCTGAGACGCCAAATGACTAAATTACAATTCAATAATACTGAAGTCAACCGAGCGGTGAAAGAAGAGCCGAGCTTTCCAAATAGAGAAATTCGACCATCGGAAATACAGAATACTTTAAGGAGTCTTATTACATTGTTGAAACCTTGAAAGCCAGTAATCATAAAGATAATGCATTCTCTCAATTTCGCTTTAATCCATATATCTCGACTAACAAGGTTAGTGTTTGCCTTATATGGTAGTACCTAATATTGAAAGATAGGGTTTCAATAGAGTAAGTATGTTGAGTGTAGGATTTCCTAAGCTTTTCAGTTTGGCTCTATGTAAGGACGTATAGAAGAAGAAAGTCAAGTCAAGATGGAAAGAAAGGGAAGAGATGAGAAAGAAGAAGAAATCTCAACTAGCGTCAGAAAAGAACCATCAATCCAGTTCAAAAATCGACGCTTCGAATCTCTGACGAATGTATTTTCCTTGAAAGAAAACACTCGAATCATTCTTGATCATATTCTAATATACATACTATTTGGAAATTCAATCAATTTTATACTTAGGTCCTGGGGTTGAAGTATTTTTAAATTCTAAGTTAAACAGTGAATTGAAATTAAAATTTGATTGAAATTGACTTTTTTTATTAGGATTTAATCTTTAGAATCTGTTACATAAAACAAATAGTTCATATAAAAGAAATTACAAAATAATGATTAATAACCTAACCTAACCTATATATGTATATACGATATATTAATATACCTAATATAAATATGTATAGTGGTTTTATTAAATGTACTTATAGATAATCCTTTTAACCTCAATTAAAAAAACATGTACCCTTCATAAAAGTAAAAGGCAAAAGCCGACTTTCATGTGTATATTCAAAACTTATTTTTAACTCAAATATCAATTTTATACACATCTTCGTGCAATTAGATTGTGATTCCGTTTAATTTACCGTTTAAATGGAAAGTTCATGAACCACTTATTAAATATATGCAAACTACTGTACCTTTTGCTATTATTAATTCTGTAAAAAAGTATAAAATCTCAGAAAATTAAACGAATCGGGAGACTCTCAAGCAGAAGAGTAGGAACTCAGAAGGAAGAATGGCTACAGGAAGGCTCTTCGATTCAAGGACCGGAGGTACTGTCAACACGCTGTTACATGCGTATTAAGTTGCCCTAAAATTATTTCCTAAATTCGATTAATAAATTCGATAGAAAAATTGTTTATTCAGTTGAAGAGAATCATAGTTGGTGCTTAGAAAAATTTCAAAACTGGAGAATATTTTTGTTCATATGTTTGATATACCAGATTTGGTAGTGAAACTATTCTTAACATCCGTTTCCCTGCGGCGACCATCTTCACTTTGAAAAATGTAATAAAATCAAGAAGTCACTTGAATGAATGAAGATAAAGAAGATTGTGGCAGAAGAGACTTTCAAATGTAATGCATCTAAAAATTCGCCCATTATTCTCTTTCACTCCTCTAACTCTTAAGAAGAAATATCTTCCGTTTTTATTACTTCACTTATTGTTAATACGAAGAAAATAAAGATTTTATAAGAATAAACTTAATAACCTTCTATGAAATGTGATTTTCATCAAATGAAGTCTAAATGTATGATATGTATAGGTAAGCACTAAAAAAATTTTCGATTGTGAAAATGAAGGTAAGGAAAAGGATTGAAGAAAGCATTATTTGCATGAGCTAAAGATTTAGACTTCGCAAAGAGAGAATTTCGATAAAAGGTGGACACTTTTACTTCGCTTTATGTCTTTGAAAGAAACAAATGAGGGATTTTTATTCTGCACTATAACCTCTGATTTATTTTAAAAAAGAATAAAAGAAGCCTTCGTACCTCCCACATATAAATTACAATGAATGCTTTCAACGTCGCGAATATTTTAACGATAACGATAACAGTTTGTTAGACTTTCTCTCTTTTACTTTCAAAGATTCTGACACTTCAATTTAATATTGTTTTTTGTAAATAAAGGATTCAATAGCAGCACAGATGTACTATATTATGACATATTAGAAGTTTATTGTACTAAATACATAATTATCTATAAGAATCGTGAATAGTGTACAATAATATGCAGTAAAATTTCTCAGGGTCAGATATAAAGTTATAATTAAATTATAAATATTAATGCATATCTTTGTCATTCATTAAATACAACAAGCAACGTGACTCTTGGCTAATTGACTTTTGTTCCAGGCACTTTATTTCAATAACTAAATTTTTGGTGTAAATAAAGGCATTGTGAGTGCTTGGGGAAGTCATGAGGGTTGGTCCTTGATAAATTTTCAGCAGCAGAGCTTAATTTATGGACGAGCTGAAAGAGACAAAAAAAGTGAGTTGGAAGAAACCATCTCAAGGGAAATAAAATAAATGAATAGACGGAATGAAGGAATACTTCTTCTGTGCTCGCAAATTATCTCCCAAGCGAATGAAAGAATATATAGTATATTATGTGTACAACATATGTATTGTCTCGGAATTTCACACAGGGCAATTTCCTAAAATATGGCAAAATCTTGTTCAATTCCTCTTTGACAAATAAAGGCGGATTGAAGAATGCCGAGACTGAGATCTTGCCAAATAAGAAAATGAGAAAATGTACTTAAACTTATAAATATGTACATGTATCAAGTTTGCATATCAATGTATGTAAAAATGGTATGCATTCATGCAGACCATGCTTGAATATAAAAATCCTTTTATCTATAAAACAAATCACTGAAACTAATTTAAGTTTTTGCAAGATTTTATAAAAGTTTCTGACCATTAAATAAGAAGCAATTTTTAGTCAATTTCGTCGAATTGTGTGCTAACGAATTTTACTTTGTTGTAATGTATAGGCACAAAGCACAAATTATTCACAAACTACCTCCTTCCAAATGGGAAACGTCTTTTGCGAGAACATAAATGAAGATTGATGGAATATCGTCGAGCCCTGAATTTGTGATAAATTCATGCTTTGGGGATAATTGATTGATCAGTTTAAAATTACGCAGTTTAAACATCCTCAATATACCATATGTAAAATAAAAGGCTTTAAGCATGGTACTTAATATTATCTAAATAGGTAATGTAGGTGAGTATTTGTGTAAGTAACAAATGTATAATATATTAATAATAGAGTTAAACCTTATATGCCTATGTAATTTTTATCAAGGAAAGTGCAAAGAAGTTGTTAGTGTCATATATGAGTCTATCTTAATGCAGTTACTTTTTTAGTATCATCCTATCCTAACTTAATAAAAAGTACGTACTAACAATAAGTGCGTAGTACTTATTGTTAGTGGCCTGACTTACCCTAAATAAATAGGAAGTACTTACTAATAATGAAATATGCAAGCTTAATAGTGAAAATTATTAATGCAAAAAGCGTCTACATATAGCAAAAATTATTCATACATTCTTTTTCGTGAGATGCACCCAGTGAAGTACCTCTTGGAATAAATTACAAACTAAAAACTAAAGTTTAAAAAGGATATAAATGTGTTTGTTAAGGTATACCTAAGTACTAACATTAAGTCAAGCAATCAAATTAAGTCTTCCAATCAACACGAGATCATGAGCTTCTATGAAGTAGCAATTTTTAATAATGAGTTTGATCCGATTTGATCATTACTTTTGTACAATAAGTCTGATTTATAACAAACCATAACTTTTATAGGAGTGTACCGAAAATGGATGTACCAATCCAATCTACCCCTAGCAAAAAGATCATGGAGAGTATTTTTATATAAAAACTGATAAATCAGATGATTTCATTGTTACAAGATAAGATGAAAGTTTTGTCTTGGTATGAAATCAATACAATAAAAGTAAACATTTTAACAATTAGTATCCGATAAAAAATGATAAGAATTATTACCAAATAATGGAGAAATTGTGAAAATGAGAAGATTCACCACAGCATGTTACGGGAAAGAGAGTCGACAATTTATAGTTTTTTACTTTCTGGCGACTTCCCGCTTCTCCAAGCTATTGAACATTAGGAAGAATTTAGGATTCCCAAGGCTGGCCCTTCACCCTGCTTTAAGGTGCAAATCACATCGGGGTTTCTCGGATCGGGTGTATATAACCTTTTATCTCTGCCCACTAACTAATGTTTCGCACGTGAGATGATTTGATCAGGTGAAGTAGAAAAGGGTAGAAGAACAAATATGGGAGAAACGTTAATATGAAAAAGGTTCAAAAGAGAATTGAACCGGTATAAAATTTTGATTTCTCACAATTCATAGTTGAGAAAAAAGTTTCAAAAGTCTCCTTAGAGTTACTCACTCATAGTTGGGGTTAGCTAAAAGGGTGGTTCCATCTTCTTTTCACATTTCCAGCATTACACGATTTAACTCGGATAACTCGGATTCCAAACTTACCTTTTTATTATATATCCGTAATCCAGGGATGTCGGGTAGGATTTAAGGAAACGGTTGTTTGAAGAGCTACGTGCGACACTAAAAGATCCTTCCTGGGCAAAAGGGCAAATGAAATAGATGAAAATAATTTCATATTTGACATCCGGATTAACCTTGTCATACGAACTTCCTTGGATTCCGAGTCGTGTCGTAAATGATTTATTTCAACTTCCATTTAGCTCAAGGGAAAAGCTCAAATCATGAATTTCATGAATGCCATAAAAAATCCATTTCCTCCATGTTAGGAAAAAATACTTCATTTAATTAATTGGCTTTTAATTTATTTAATACTTTTTAAGTCTCACTTAATATTTAAATAAACTTTCCTTTTCTTAAATTATTACAGATGTCGGGGAGAAATCGTAGAATATACATTTATCTCAAAGTTCCGAGGCTTTAATGAACTTTGGAATTTAGCCCTTAAAGACTCAACCCTGGAGGTATATTATTATATAATCTTTTCCTTATATTATGCTTACTCCGGTTCATTTAAAAGACCTCTTGAATATAAACTTCTGCACTTGACTGACGTTAATAATCAGGGTAGACTTTGTGGTTCAATCTCCGTACTCTTTACGCATATATTCTACTTGTGTGAATATTAGGAGCATATCTTTCATTTCTATTTAAACAGTAGGAGGCCGGGAATGTACTTTCGTTTGAAGCGAATTTGGCAGGGCTAATGGAAAATCCTGAGATCCGACAGCTTTTAAAAAATCTCCCTTCTCTCTCCAAGTTGAGGTCGAAGACAGTCGAGGGCTTAGACACCGGCGGAGGTTGCTAATACCCGACTTTCGCAAGTTTCCCTGTTCCACTCACTTCCCCCTTTGGGTGGAGAGAGAGATATAGTGGAGGGAATAAAGAGAGAGATAAAGGAGAGGATTTCTTCTCTCCTTGTAAAAGGAGTGAAGCTTGAAAGCTCATTTATCTCAACTTCATTTCCCCATCCTTCACCCGAGAGAGTTGAATGGGGAGGATAGGAAAGGTCCAGAGACACGAGGACACTTAAGCCCGTAGAGTATTTAACTTTTTAACTCAATTACTTATTTCCAGAGAGTTAATCCGCCCTTTTTATTTGCACAAATAGAGACAAATTGAGAGGGAAATGAGAGAGGAAGAAAGGCGACTTGGCTCCCAATCTTCGCTTCAAAGAAGGAATTAAACTTAGTTTAATTAAATTTTAGCTATAATTATGACTTGGGAGATTCGCCGCCGCTCTCGTCATTTGTCCGCTGATGAGAAAAGTATTTCCGAGGGAAGACACTGAGATTAAAGTTTATTAAGGGCTGTTGTTAATTATTATTTCTTATCGGCAACTTCACTCAAACTTGGTCCCATTATCAAACAATAGCAATTTAACCAAATGAATCTCAAAGAAACTTAAAATAATAACCTTCATTAGTTACACGAACGAGTTCCAAGTTGAGATGAGCAGAATTCCTAGCACTTGCAATTTGTCTAAGGGATGTTCAAGGACTTTCTTTTTTAATCTCTATTCTACTTCCCTTGAAAGTTTAACTCTTTACAAATTGGGATACCATTAATTATAAATTATCCTCCCTTATTCATAACCTCATATATTTTGTTAATCTGCATTTATTTAAGCGAATCTGAAAAATGTATCAAATGTTTGAAACAAATTTTCAAATCGAATGAATCAAAATTGAGTGCGGTAAAAGAAGAATTAGAAATTGTAAAAAATTCAAATAAATTTTGTGCTTCTTTGGCTCATGACACCCAAATCAACTTACCTGAATCTCAACTTTCAACAAAAAATCTAAATCAACAGCAAATAATTAACATAATAAATGAGCAAAATGAATGACTTGCCAGGAAAATTGGCAGCGTCATCTTCGGAATTGAAGAAAATGCAAATATTGAAAAAATCTTTTCGTCACTCATCCCAAACTTCAAAAAACACCTCATAACTTATGAAAGAATCGGAAAAGTTCCTGCCGCCAACTCAACAATCTCAAGACCGATCCACATAAAATTCTCGATTCCAGAAGCTCAGTCAGATGTTATAAACAATTAGGTTGGAAAGAAAAAATCTCAAACTCCTCCATCATACACAATGAGACCTGATCTTACTAAACTTCAGCAAAAGTAATGGAAAGAAAAAATAGGATTTACTACAATAAATAACAAAATAACATGAAATGAAAAAATCTCCATCTCCATCAATAGCTAATTACTACAAAAATTATGTGTAAATCTAAACAATCATTTTATACTACCAATCTATCTCATTAACCTCTACTAAACTTATTGTCATTAATATATGCTAATTATAATTAACTTAGAATCATGTTAAACTATTATTAATTATTATATATTACATAAACAAATCTAATTTATAAATAATTAACTTAATATACACTAAACTATTCATTTAACAATACTACTATAAAAATCTACATACTAATACTAAACAAAAAACTGAAATAACTAAAATTATTTATATTTATTCAAACCTATAATTTCTTACAAATGTATTTAATAATCTTTGTATTTCAAACGGAATCACATAATACCTGTATTATATGGACGTGATCTTCATTTCAACTTTATATTGATATTTTTAAATATTATGTAAAATTAAACTTATAATACAATGATGTATACTGTAATTTGAACTTATCCTTATATCTGATGAATAAACTATATTATTATTATTAAACAATTTAAAAATATTATGCGAAGATAGTGATAAACGACAAAGGTATAAGAAATTCAATGCGTTGTTTTACTATTTGTAAATAAATATTATTTAAAGCAAATACTTAATGTTAGTAAATTATAAATATGTATGTTGTAAAAAAAATCAAATACATAATATTTTTGTGTTACAAAGCTTATTTTATTAACTTATTTTTATAATTTTTACTCGAGTGAATAAAAATTGTTTGACCAATATGAATATAATAATTACACAACTTCTCTATAGTAGTAATATAAAATTAAATGTTGATAACACGAGAGAGTTTTTGAACTCGATTCAGAAGGAGATCTCCTTGTTTAATTGTAGATTGGTACTGGGCGTTCTTATTGTCCGGACGAGTAGTTTCGACAATTCCTATAAGATTATAGAAAAAAATTATTAAATTGAAGGATATAAAAATTATATTTGCATAAAATATTTAAATCATTGATATTATTGGATAGTTTTATTCACAAAAAATAATTAACCATAAATAAATTCACATAAAAAATAAACTAATTACCATCAACTTGATCAATCTTGCAATGAAGTCTTCCGGCAGCAATGAATCTATGAAGTTCCTTATCTACGAATTCTTCAGTGACTCCAAACGAATCAGCCATGTATTTGAGAGTGAGAGATGAATAGCTCTCAAGTAGCTGAGAATATGCCTTCACTCGCATTTCTCGCACATAGTATCGATAGTGCTTCTCAAGGATACGATCCTCTTTCAGCAACTAGAGTGAAATTAATAAATTAAAATTGTGAACCAATTTCTGATAATTTAACTAAAAATGTTTTAAATTATGATTTTGGATGACAATTTCTTACTGTCTCAACTTGAGCAAGATAGCGAAAGAAATCCGCATATTGACAGTCATAGAGGGATGTGAGGAATCCCTTTAGAAGCGGCTCAGAATGAAGAACTTCTTGGATTTCAGCTCCTTTCATGATCTGCTCCCTCATCTGATTTCTCGGAAGAGCAATCATTGAAACAATTGCCGTGTACCGGACAAATTCAACGTATTCCATCAGCTCGTAAGAAGTGAAAGTGGAAATCGTCTCAAGGAAGAGCGAAGCTGAGGTCTCAAAGTCCCTGATGGCCATTGAATAAGCACCCTAGAAATGTACAAATTATAAGAAATAAGAGTTATACAATTATAAGATATTTTATATTTAATTGTTGATTATATCTAAATTAGATTTATAAACTTAAGACTTACCTGATAAACCTTCAGACGATTTCTCCTATCCCAGTCACCTCCTTCTTCAATGAGGCTCTTTGCCTTCTCGATGTTTCGTTTCACAACATCGTGGTCCATGTAGAATAAGCCAATTCGAATGAGGTGGAAGACAATGTCAAGTCGCTGTCCAAGAGACACTGTCTTTTCGAAAGTTTTTCTAAAGGCAGCTAGCGACCCTTCCCGATCTCCGATGCGGGAGAGATATTCGGCCTTTTTCAAGTTGTTCTCTCTCACTTCTCCTTCTCCCAGATTTTTCTCTGCATCTTCAATGAGAGCATCGAGCTCTGCAATTTTCTCAGCGTTCTTTTCCTTCATTTCGGTCAGAGCAGCCGGATCAAGGCGCAGAGCAGCATAATCGCCGTCAAAACTTCGTCCTTGAAGATCTTTAACCAATTCTTCATAAAATGGAGCCATGTTGTCTTTCTTAACAGCTTCCATCAATTTTTGAGCCACCTCAGCTCGATTTTCAGTTCCAGAGACTTCATTGAGTCCCAATACGAATTTCCATTGAGCAATCTGCAAGTTTGGGTTCTTTTCCAAACCTTCCTGTTGCACTTCTAAGGGCATTTTGACCTGAGATAAAATGATGATAATTTATTAAAAATTAAAAAGAATGTTAAATGTAATATTATATTTTTAAATTAACATTTATTTACCTCTCCTCTGTTGGTAAATTAGACAATTTAATGGTCCGCTGAAATAATAATAAACCGGCCACATTAATAAGTTTGACAGATCCACCTCACATTTAGTTTCTAACGTATAATATAAATAAAATAAAATTCATATAACCTTTTGGCATAATATAAGCAATAACTCTAACGTCTTTAAATAACTACAAATGTTAATTAACCTTACGTGATTTAATCGGAGAATTGATTTCGCGAGTCCTCAAACGAAAGAAAGAAGAGCAGAAACAGCAAACAGCGAAATCGGAATGTGAATGACCAAGCAAACCAAATAGTTCAAAATTCCCCCATAGAGTCAAGGCATCACGTGAGCTGTATGAAGAGTGAATGTGCAAAATTCTCAAGCCGTCAATTTCTATTCAGCTTTTTCCGGCAGAAAGACAATCGGCGAAGGTTGATCTTTTTGATAATTACAAGAACATTCTTCAAATTTCTTTGTCATAATGGTAAGATCTTATATTCATTTTGTAATATTAGTATTTATAACCAAGCATTGGTAGTTTTGATTAAAATAAATTGACTTGTCTCACATTCTTCTATGATGCTCTATTTCATTCTGAAGTATACTTCATCCAATAATTTATTTTAATTTTTCAGTTCAGGAATCAATATGATAGTGACGTTACGGTGTGGAGCCCTGCTGGGCGACTTCATCAAGTCGAATATGCAATGGAAGCTGTAAAACAAGGCTCGGCCACGGTTGGACTCAAGTCCGCCTCGCACGCTGTCATCGTTGCACTGAAGCGAGCTTCCTCTGACCTCGCTGCTCACCAGAAAAAGGTCATTTCCGTCGATGAACACATGGGAGTTTCTATCTCAGGTAATTCTGAATACAAATATTAAAGCTTAATAAACCTAAATAATATTTAATATGATTTTTTCATGATTTTAAATTATAAATTACATATTTACAATAAAAATATAATTTAAATTAATTAGAATTAAAATTATTACATTTTATTGAATATTAATAATAAA
The DNA here is from genome assembly GCA_034687125.1 of Neelides folsomi. Lineage (NCBI taxonomy): Eukaryota > Metazoa > Arthropoda > Collembola > Neelipleona > Neelidae > Neelides > Neelides folsomi. The sequence continues at coordinate 41,265 of JAQGBZ010000480.1, forward strand.
TTAAAAATATAGTATATGTAAATTTTTTTATTTCAAATAATAAATTGATCATTTTTAAAGGGTTGACGGCTGATGCTCGTCTGATGGTTCGATACATGCGATCAGAGTGCCTTAATTATCGTTGGGCTTATGATTCTCCAATGCCCGTTGGACGCCTTTTGAGCAAATTAGGGAACAAGATGCAAGCTTGCACTCAGCGTTATGATCGACGACCATATGGAGTCGGTCTTCTCGTTGCTGGATATGATGACCAAGGTCCGCATCTCTTCCAGACCTGTCCATCTGCTAATTACTACGACTGCAAAGCTATGGCTATTGGAGCTCGTTCTCAATCTGCTCGAACATACCTTGAGAAGAACTTGGACGTATTTCAACCTTCCTCGCTCAATGAACTCGTCTCCCACGCTCTGAGAGCGCTTAGGGATACTCTTCCAGCAGAAATGGAACTCACAAACAAGGTAATTTTCTTAAAACCATTATCAAGATTTGTTTTGTATTTGATTTTATATCAAATATAATAACGAATAATTGTGATTGAAGTCTTTCCCGATAAATAGTTTTTAAACGATTAGAGCAGCATATTATGTAATAACTAATAGTAAATAATAAATTCTTGATTTTATTTCAGAACGTGAGCATTGGTGTGGTTGGTAAAGACCACTTGTTTAAAACTTACGATGATGAGGAAGCGGATGAATTTCTCAATCTTCTTGATCCATCAGAGAGGAAAGGAAAGGGAGCTCCTGCAATTGGATTAGACGGTGACGACGCTCCCCCACCTGAACCCCCAGCAGATCCTCAACCCGATGCTCCACAAGATCCGGTTGTCGGAATGGAGACCGACTAATCTGAACACTTGATACTTTCTTAAATAAAACTGGGTTTCTTCATTATCCTAAACTTGCTGTCTCACTTTAAATATTTTGCTTATTTTGGTGCATTCATCTATAAGGAAGAACGAATGTTTAGTGAATATAATATTAGTGACAGGAATCCTAGTAAAATTAAATGCTCAACACATAATGAAAATAATGATATAGGATGGTAAATACTATAATGAAAACATGTTTTTTTTAATTTACCTACGTCATACTCGTACATTGCAACTAATGTGTCGATCATTGATCTATAACTTGAATCACTGCATCTCGCGTTTGTTTAGATATGCTATACATATTTTGTTTTTCGCAATAAATATTCCAATTAAAATTCTATCAATAGTTCCAACAACCACTTGTGTATTATATGCATGAACTACCTAATGTATATGATACAATATTAGACATCTCATTAATGTCAGTAAATTTTGGAAAATGATACGAATATGGAATGTTTATTATGTCAAGTTGAAATTTTTATTTTGAAAATTAAAGTTTGCTCTTTGGAAAATGTGGTGGC